>JAUZNC010017371.1:0-26602 GCA_034780395.1 Vannuccia rotundouncinata | reverse complement strand
TTATTTATTTATTTATTTATTTATTTATTTATTTATTTATTTATTTATTTATTTATTTATTTATTTATTTACTTATTCACCAAATAATAAATGCGTCATTTCCTTTCCGAATATAACTTTTGAAGCGAAATACCTGCCGAGGTTGACAGAAAGAAGTGTCTTGACACTGCACAACAGTTTGTCAACAATGCTTTAGACTTTCAACTCGTATTCGGCGGAGGACGTAATCGATTTGTTCCTGACAATGTCAGTGATCCTCACTTTCCAACGAAAATGGGAAGACGAAAGGACGGTCAAGATCTTATAGCTAAGTGGAAGGCAGATCAAAATGCCAAGGGGCGTCAGTTTAAGTACGTTACCAACAAGAAGCAATTCAATCAATTATCAAGTTCTTCACAGGAGTATATTTTAGGTACAAAATAAATTGTTTAACGTTATTTTTTTAATATTCTATTCTGAAACATTTTGCTACTGTGTATGTTTAATGTATTTCTATAAGAATGTTTTGAAATATTAAAACGAAATTTATTTTATAAATAAAATACAATAGTATAAAAAATTGATTTGATTTATATGAAAACTTTGAAAATATATAAAAATTGTTTATTTTTCGACTTCGAAGAGTTTTATATTCAAATTTGTGTAAATTGTTCTATGTATAATTATGTTTAATATGTATAATATGTGATTGTTATAATATATACTATTGTAAAACCATTTCTAAATTTTTATGACTTATTCTTATATTTCATAATTTTTACTATTTAAATGATTTAAAAAATACGTTAAAATAATTTAAGTTTAACATATTTTATTTTACAACGTTAAAAACATTATTTCTAATTTTGAAATGCTAATCATTATACAGGTCTTTTTAATCCCACCCACATGACCTATGATTTGGAACGGCCTGAGGAAGAGCCAAGCCTTCAAGAGATGGTTCAGAAAGCTATTGAGATACTTTCCTACCAGAACACGAATGGCTATCTTCTGTTTGTTGAGGGTGGTCGAATTGATCATGGACATCATGGCAGCATGGCAAGGTATACAATATTACGTCATCTGTTATATAATAAATTATTTAAATATTTCTGTTACTAATGCTTTAAAAGTATAAAATTACTAATTCCAAAATTTTTTGCACAATATTATTAAATTATTAATTATTATTATAAATTATTAAAAGTATTTATATTATTATAAATCTTTAAAAAAATATTACATAAATATGTTTCAATAATTTTATCAAATATAATTTAACAACATTATTTAATTGAAAAATTATATAAAAATATGTTTCTATGATTCCTATTGAATAAGTTATTGTTTTTTTTTAAATCACTTGAACATAATCAGAATACTATTTAGACATTTAGTCATTATTTGTTAACTATAAAAAAATCTTCTCTCCATATAGATTAACTGTTAAAATTTCTATTTTATAAATTTTTTCTATTATAGTGGACCAACTATTTTGACGGGTTATATAAAAAAATTCTGTTCGCCAAGTAATTAAACTATTTAATAGTGCCAATTTTCCAATCAGTCATTTTATTATTCACTTATATGAAAACAAAAAATTGTTTCACTGATTAATTTATCTAATTTATGTTATTCCTGATACTAAAATATATCAGATTATCGATTGCTATATTATCTTATATATGGTGATATCAGGAATTCCGAATCTCCATAATGGTTTAACTAACGAAGAGAGTTGATGAATAATTTATGAATAATTAGATGTCCACGTTGCTATATCTCTTGTCATATATTCTAGAAGAGCCTTGGGAGAAACTTTGGCCTTCAATAAAGCCATTGGTCATGCCATTTCCGTAACAAATTCAGAAGACACCTTACTACTAGTGACAGCAGATCATTCGCACGTATTCACATTTGGATCTTTCATGAATAGAAGAAGATCAATATTTGATGTGACCAATCACAAAGAAGTAAGCGATTTCATAGTTCAGTGGTTTGACCAGATCTAACTATGAATAAACAAAATATAGTTATTAACTCATTTCAATATTTTAAACGAAAACAAATTTAATATAAATATTTTAGACAAATAATGACGCAATTGCCAAGGACGGAAAAAAATTTACAGCATTGCTTTATGCTAATGGACCTGGAGCTAAAGTAAATGAACCTAGATCCGACGTTACCTCGAATGAAACAAGAAAACTGTACTATGTTAACCAGGGTCTCGTACCGCTGCCAAGTGAAACTCATGGCGGTGATGACGTGGCTATCTATGCAAGGGGACCAATGGCTCACCTCTTCCATAGAGTTCATGAGCAGAGTTACGTTGCACACGTGATACGATACGCGGCTTGTATTGGTACACATTATTCAACCAATTGTCAAAGCAACAATAATGTATCTGTAAAAAATTTAATGGACTTTAATTTTGTGTTTTCATGCATTCTTCTGCTATCAATTTTTAAAGATCTCTTATAAACTCATCATTTGTATAGGCAAATAATAAAATACCTATACAAATAGTAGCTGTAATCAGAATGATCCTTGTATGTCAGGACATATTGTTGAATGATTGTAATATATAGAATAATTAAAGGGATTTAGATACAATATATTTAGGTTATTTGAATCTTTCAAAAGTAAAATATTATAAATTGCAGGATGCTATTGAATTGCATAATATTTATTCCAAAGTTAAATTTAAATTTTATTCTTTCAAAAAACTATTCTGAATATTATAGTAACAAAGTGGTCCAATAGTACCTATTTGATATATCCTGTAAACCTTTGATCTAACTTTTTAAACTATTATTATGCGTGGGTTCTTTGAAAATCGTTTTTTTTAAAGCATTAATTTATTTACGCAATTTGTATCAATTCAAAATTGTAAAACACACTTAAATATAAATTAATACTTTTGTTATTATTTTTGAATAACTATTCTATTTTCATTAAATAACAAGAGGCAAAATTTAGAAAGAAAATGGTCTATTTAACTTTATATTATTAAGTAAAAATATAATACTTACAGCCTAACCATAAAATTTGCCTAAGAATTACAGAAGTCTAATTTACTGTTAGATGGAAATAATATAAAATTTTGACAATGATTCTTTAATTTTTATTATTATTTTAAGTACATAAATGATAATTATCCGTTGCTACAGGCAACGAAATCATCTTTTAATTATAATTTGCGGATAAAAAATAGATACAAAGATAAATGAGTAAATAAATTAATCTGAAAGATGTATTACGAAATCACTGAAATTGTATTTGTGTAACTGATCTATTTATATATTTGATTATAATCACGAAATTTGAAGTTCTTTTTGAAAAAATGAATTTTTTTTAGTGGAACATATAATTGGACAAAAAACAACTATATATACGTATCAATGGTATGTATTCACTTTTTACATTATCTGTTGATTTTATAGCAAACATTTTACTATATATATATTTAAAACTCGCAATTCTTTGGCATTTTTATTGATTACTTTACAAATAATTTTCGAAGTTAGTGTTAGTCAACTGAAATTAAAATAATGAAGCGGACAACGGAGAAAATTTTAATTTATTTATACATAGATATTAATTTCTGCACGAACTAAAAAGTTGTGAGCACGGTAGTGAAAAGTTGACCACTAACTGAAAAGTAGAAATTTTTCAAAGATTTGACCAGGCATTGAAAAATCAACTTTTTTTAACATGCTTAAAAATATATTTCGTACTTCAGAATTTCCCACATTCAGTGAGTAATTTAGCTATTAAAAACTCTTTCGGCCCAATAACCTATAATTAGATTAACTGATATAAATAAATAAAACATAATATATATGGGCACAACAGAGCAAAATTTTATGAAGTTTGAAATGTACAATTATATAAGGAGAATAAAAATAAAAGTATAAAACAACGTTATATCAGAAAAACACAATGACATAATTATCAGCCAACTTGAGAACTTCATAAATAAAAAATTATTGTTGTGAATAATCTTTATAGGAATTTTAATTGAAATATTTTCTGTGTGAAACGGTATAGTTTTCTAGGTTTAAAAGAGGGAATATTCTGATATCTTAAAATCGTAAAAAAATATATTGTAATGTACACAAAATATACTCTATAGATATATGAACAGACATTGTATACTTTACACAAGACAAATAATTTATACGATAAATTAAATGTATGTAGTATGTATATAAGTTGTGTATTATAAAAATCTATTCTTCGAATACAACAATACATGAAAGAAAATCACAATACGCACAATTGTAAATACTTTTTCTGCCTTACGGAAACAAAATCTGCTGTTTTAATTTAGAAAAATAGGAAACATATTTTGTGATTCTTATAGCAACTAAAAATATAGTGATCTAGAAAATAGATATCTTTGCTTTGATGTCATGTTAATATCTCATTTAGGGGTCATTTCTATCTTATAAATAATTTGTCAGAAATGTCTTCGATGAGTTATTGAAAATTATTTGTAGTTGTAAACGATATTCTAATTGTTATGCAAAAGTGGGACGTTAAATTAAATATAGAAAAACGAATTAATTGAGATTAAAAATATACTTTTTATAATTAACATAAATAATCTGATATGTATATGAACAATAGAATTATATTATTCAGAAGAGGATGTTTTACATTTTTTATTTGATGATAAAATTAGATCGTTTTAAAGATATAATATCTATAACGCAATGACAGGATTTTTGTTAAGAGAACACCCTGTTGTCATGTGTGAAGACAGATTATATGGGTGTACATATATTATCCTCTGGTTGGCGCAGAAAAACAGGCAAAGTTTGTGGCAAGGTATAAAAGCACCTGTGCACTATAAAGTGGTGATTGGAACAGATTCACTCAATTCGGTACGCCTTAACTGCTCCTATCCGGTGGATGACTCGGGGACACGTGTTCACTACTTCTCTTCTCGATAACTCCAGATATTGGGGGTATACTGCCATTCTTCTGTGGCGGCCCGGGAACCATTGCTTGTCGCGAGGTGTTATTAGTAATTGGGACCTTTGTTTTCGTTTCTCCAGTCAACACTTGGACCCTTGTTATGGGAGCGGGCTCTCTTTGGGGTGGCAAGGCTCGTGGTTTAACCTTGATCTGAGGTTGTGAGGCGGCCAGTCCTCCACCCCCGGACATGCGCAAGGTCCCCCGAGTTATCACCGAGTCGAGGGAAGGGGCACCCGTCTTTAGCTGTTTATCGGCATCAGAAGAAGCCAGTTTACTGGGCGCTCGAACAAATGGGGCTCGGTTGGGATTAGCGTTTGGTCTACTCGATGAATTGGTCGTAGCCGTTGTTGTGGGCGGTTTGTTAGTATTGGAAGAAGAAGTAGTGTCTTCCATTTTCGAATTCTTTCTATCGATTTTCTGATAATTACGTAGAGTGGTTTCAAAGTTTCGGTTGGAAAGCAGAGCCACACGTGGCAACTTGCTCCCAGCTGTTGAGGTGGACCCACTAACCGACGAGGCTGTCTGCAGACTGCCCAGAGCCGAGCTGGATACAGACGGCAGACCTTGACTTGTCTGCGGCTGCTTGCCGTCGTCTGATTGGCCAGCGACATTCCTGGTTGGTGATTGGCTGCTGCTTCGATACCGGGGGGGAATCCAGTAGCGAAGGCTGTTCTGTGAACCGGATCGTGTTGACTGGCGACTAAGAGACTCGTTATAAATCGTAATGAAATTCTTTTGACTTTGTAAGGGGGTCAGGGCTTTGTTTTTCCTTGATTTATCAAAGCACTCAATTGATATGTCTGTAAAAAATAAACACTCTACATTTCGTATTCTGTCAAATTGTTACTGCTCAACTATAAAAAGGTGAGTCTTATTTTTTATCTATTATATATATAAGGATAGTTGTGACAACTTACGAAGCACTTCTTCGATTATGGGAGGCAGTATAGATTTAAGAAGATCACAATTGGTATGCATTGCTGGATTAACATTTACCTCAATCAACCACACCTGGTGTATAAAGTGAAGTTAAAATATAATAGTAGTCATGAAATTGATTAATTTTATTGAGAAAATGTATAAAATGTAAGAATGAAATAATGAAATAATGATTTTAAAAACCTTAAAAGCGTCGTCTATCATGAAATCTAAGCCGTACAATTCAAAAAAGCCAACTCTATTGGCAAGTTTTGTCTTCACAGAATTGAAAATGTGCAGCATTATCTTTTGCATTTGTCGCTAAAAGAGAAGAAAAAAGCATCGACAATTAAGAAATGAAATTTCAAGCGTAGTAAAATTTTTATGAACAATAAAAAAATATATTTTTATGAGATCAATTCAACTAATTTGAAAGATGTTAAATGTATATATTTATTAAACTGATTTATTGATTAATAATAAAAAAATTAAAGAAGTATGGTTATCAGATTTCAATATCGTTGAAATAAATTACTTTTACATGATAGCTTTGATATTTATTGTAAATATAGTTTTTTGTAAATTTAATTCGTACTAAACAATTTTTCACCAGATTTAAAAGGAATAAAAAAGCTTTTACAAAATCAAACAATTCATCAAGTAAACCCCATTGTCTTAGATTTTAAATATCTCTTTGTTCACGGGTAATGACGTCATGTATCTCTACATTAGAATTTTTACATAGTTATTCTCCAGACTTAACTCATTGAACTAAAGATCCGTGTCAAAATATCAAATAACTAATGAAACTGATAATGATTAAAGATTAGATATGGGATTCTTCTGTCGACATAAAAATACAAAAATGACGTCAAATAGTTTATACTATTTTATTAGTAAGTCTGATGGATAATTTTAAATATTATATATTATGTTTAAGCATTTTAGATTTAGAATTCTTGACTTAATTAAGCCGGCAAATATGGAAATGAATTTAGTAAATAAAACATTAATATGTAAATGATTGATTGTAATTTTATAACCCACTTTCTATAGACTTACATTGAGGACGTTATTCACCCAATTCTTATTCAAACCTTTCTCTTTCCCGTAAGTCTCGTAAACGTAATCACCAAATTTTTCCATACTCCATATTGTGTCGTTTTTAACCTGCTGATATGTGGGATCTTTCTTTTGAATAAACTGAAAGTTGGAGAAGATTGCTCAGATTATAAAGATCCTTTGATCATTCCATTTTAAATAATTTAATTGTTCAATTTATTGACAAATTACCTGATTGGTCAAATGAGTACAAAGATTGGCGTCGTCATTAGAAAAGGGATGAATCGATAATCGTATATAACCAGGGTGAAAGAAAACAAGATATGGCGATGTAGATCCAATGAGCATAAAACAACGAATATCGAATTTGCGTCCATTAAGGAGAAGTGGGTTTAATATATATCTGTAGGAAAAACAAAATAATTTCACACGTTTTATATTCCACGTAACTGAATAAAAATGAATTAAAAAAATTCAAATTGAGGAATAATTTGATTCCAAATTGTTTTACTTATAGAATTTAATTTCAGCAGAAAATATTTATAAAAGCGAACTATACATATATAAAAGAGTTAAACAATAAGACTATTGCTGATAAAAACCACACATCCGGTTTATTCTGATTCTCGAATAAAAGGAACGTCATACAACGTCATCCCATTAATTCAAGTTAAATACAAGATGCTTAGAGGGGAAAGAAAGAAGAGTGTAATGAATCAAATTAATGTTTACCTAATTATAAAAACAACTATTAAAGGGAATGTTAGGCAATCAGGGGTAAATTACCTCAAATAAACTTCAACAAAAAATTTCCGCAAAAGTTGTACTTTTAAGAACTTCTGTTATAGGCATCAATGATATGCGAATATTTTTCACGAGATTATATTTGGATAAAAAGTTTAGCTGATAATTAGTTTTTTTACAATAATAAGAAGATCCATTTATATTATTTATATTATAACTATTTTGTAAATATTCATATTTGGAATATTAACTTTCACATCAATTTCATTCTGAAAATATCATACAATCATTGTAAATATTTAAACTTTTAATAAATAAAATAGACACAAGTTTTAATATGATAGACTTCTACGCCTCAACATTAAAAAAGAAGATTTGACACTTATTAAAATTTAATCATATACCAACTTCCCTATGGAAAGTTTAATAACTTGACAGTCAAACTAAAAAATATTATTAATATTAGAGTTACATTAAAGTGAGTTTTTGTAAGCTAACCAAAAACTAAATTCTGTGTATATTATATTATATATATATATATTATAGCGTTATGTGCTATGTTCTATGTATTAAACTATTATTGATATAAATTATTAATTGGTAACTATAACAACTAACCTCTGTACAATCCTTGCCTTGATACCTCTGGGATTCCCGCGGGATTCTTGATCACGTTCCTCTAACTGCTGCCGAAACTCCAATATATCACGAACTAAGTAGATACCTTTGCCCTGGTTGGCTCCTGTAGGCTTGTTAATCCAAATATCCCCATCTGTAAAGAATAAAAATTATTTTAAATATTGTAACTCAAAAATTGTGAAATAAAAACATTTAAAAGGCATTGTGACAATTTTTTATTTTTCATCGGTCTATACTCAAGACAAACAAAATTTATATACTTGCATCAGGAATAACACATTTAGATTTCAAATTACTTCAAACCTATCATCGTATTATTTGTAGAGGAAAAATTCGATTTGAGTGGGCGATATGGGCAGACATTTTGGACAATACTTTATTTAGTGGAACTGTTACTGGCAAAAATAGTATGAAAATACTATATGTGAAACCCCGATACCTGAACTTACGATCATATTTTAATAATCTAATTTGCAAGAAATATGCGTACAATTTTTTAGACAATATTAACGACATAAATTGTTTAATGTGGTACCATTTAAATATAATTTTATTTCATCTCATTTATAAAAATATATAATCAGAAAATGTTTGTATAGAAAAAAATCAACAAATCAATCTTGAATAAATCTTGAAAATACAATAGCTGTGGAAGATTTTTACTATTTTATTGAAATTAACAACTTTGTTCTGCAAGAAATAGATGAGTCATTGACACAAGATTCTATTTGGGGCAGGTTTAGTTATTACCAACAAAGAATACGAAAATTTTAAAAATAAATTATTATTATACGGTTAATCTGGTTTCTTTCAAATTTTGCATAGATTTTTATAATTATAAAACCTCATCAAATAGTCGATCAAATTAAAATCGTAAAACCATTTTTTTAATTACAAAATATCAACTACCAATAGGCAACTAAAAATTCTAACTAAATCGACAAAATTGTGTCTATTAGATTTTCCCTTCTTTTGCCAAAGATAAATGGATGTAAACTCCTTTTGGAAACTCCGGTCTCGTCCTGCTTTAAATTCGAAAGTTAGTTTCTGTTGAAAAAGAACCCGTCCCTTACTGTTGTGCGCTTCAAAGAAGGCTTCTCTTTCTCGCTTGTCATCAACAATAAAGGTGTCCGGGAAGAATTCGGTCATTGGCATGAGGGGCAACCGGTTTCTGATGTTGAGGGAACGTCGCTCATATTCGCGCAGGGACATGAGCAAGCCCATTTTGTTGGTGATGAGGCCACAGTTGGAAATGTGGTTGACCATGTGGTCCCCCTCTCGGAAAGAGTTGAAGCCCACCTGGGTGATACACTCCGTCCAGCGGATCTTACACTGAGGATCATTTTTGTCCGTTGTCCGTTTCCATCCTAACTCCAATAGCACCGGTTCCACTCTAGATATTAATAGATATTGGACATTGCAAATAAGCTTTTATATATATTTAAAAGCTAGACGTCCATAACTGTACATTAGGACCTGATATTTGACCTTAATTATGAATAAGGTAGGCGATGTTTACTATATTTCATATTTCTAATGTTAAATAAAAAAACCCAACTGCCTTTTTTTGCGTGTAACAAAAGCATGATTTACCCAACCGATCGCATCAATTATCCCGAAAATACAATATTTGTCGTTTAAAAGACTGAGTAATGGAAAAATCAATATGCAACTGGGATGTATTAGAACACACAACTAGAAAGATTTTTAATATAAATTAAATGTATTGCTGGGTTTAACTTAATTAAGTCAACCTTCAAATTAATTACTTTTGGAAAAAGTTGACTTGTAAATAATGGAGTTATAGTTAATTCTTTTTTGCAGTTGAATCCTTCACTATTTTAACTGTTTCCAAGACTACCCATCCCCTTGGCGTCTAAAATCAGGAACACCGTTATCAAAACCCACCGATATAATTATTTAATTAATTAATCGAATTCAGAATCATCACAAGGGGGAGAAAGGTTGGGATTGTTCATTGTCAAATTACTATAACGTTTTAAAAGAATGAGGACTTTGGGCAGAGGAAGGTCGTTGGGAGGACTTTATATCAATTAATTAGAGGGCTCGTCAGTCTGCCATGTTTTACTGCCTTAGTTATGATTGACTGGGTGTTACTTATATATATTAGCGCAATACTGAGAATACCTTGATATCTGAGACAAGCGAGTTGGAAATTGTCATGACAACTAAAGAAAATTGATTGAAAATGATATTTTAAATAATTAATTGAAGAGAATAACTCAACAGTAAATCCACCTTTTATGGGTTTCATAACAACTATTGCCTTTTGACTATAGAAAAGTGAAACATTTAGTAACATAGCAACACAGTAACACACCACACATGCTAGCAAAAGTTATTTGTATGACATTCAAAAGCAAAATGACGATATCAGTAATAGTTTTTGATAACACATTTTAAACTTTTTGACATCTGATCGCAATTTTAATTTGATGTATAACAATAAACTTCTTTTTGGTCTGCTGAACATCAAAATCTTGTTTTGTCAGGATTTAAAAATAATTTAAAAATTCTTTTTATGATCAAAATTTGTTTCAATTTTTTTTTAATTTTTTTCAATAATTTTTTAATTAGTTTTCATTAAATTTATGAAGATGAAACGTCAAAACGTTTGCACACTTGCATAATTTTATTATATTTTATTGTACTTACGACGTTAATTCTATCGAGTGTATTTATTTCGCTTTTATTATACTTTTTGTATATTATTATCACGTGCCTCTCTGACATACTCAGTCATATTAGTTTTATTAATTAAATAAATTCTTACATATTGACATTTATATGTAAAACAATGTACTTAAATATTATGATTAATTAAAAATTTCATATTATATAAATCAAGAATAAATGGACCATGTCTACATAATTTGGACATATTTAAAATAAAAAAATATTATATTAGTATTGTGAAATAAAATAAAATTATTAATTTTTAAATTTTAAATTTTGACAAAATTCGTTATTCTAATTACAATTAGATAAAAAAATATTACATTTTAATCTGACACCATACAATTGGCAACCAGTTTAACTATTAATTCGGTATATCTTATATATTTTTTTGGTTGTATGGATAATTTTTTTTATTTATATGGATAAATTAACTTATATAAATAAAATTTTATGAAGTACAAAATAATATTTGGAATTATTAATAAGTGTGTGAAAATTTGAGTTTACAATGCTATAATTAATTACAATTCATTTTATTATCGATTTATTTTTTATAAAATTTAAACATTGATTTTAATTATGGTAATAAAACGTTATCCAAAATTTTTGTTTTTAATAACAATTTTTTAAAAGTAAATTTTTGTGTAAAATATATAATCAACGAATTTTAAGATATAATATTCAATTAATATATTTCACCACTTTACATTATGGTTGAAACCATATTTCAACAATTCTCACTAATAATTTGCTAACTTCAAAAATATTTTCTTACAGAGCCATTCCATTGTGCCCAGCTAGAAAGAATAGAGTCTGATTTTGCGATACAGTGGCTGTGTTCCGTCCATTTCTCGTCGGCTTACTAGATTTCTCCGAAGTCTCACTAGCGTTCTGCGACTCAGAACCGGTTGGGACTCGCGAAGTTTCCTCCGTTCCATGATTAGCCGGCATGGCTTTGTACTTTAACCGGAAAAGCGATCTTTTTTGGCACTTATTCAAGAGGTCTTCTTCACCGCAACTTCGTCGAAATGAATTATTGCAGCTGGGAGTTCTAATAGATAATTAATAAACGAGTATTTCACCGATATTTATCTAACTAAATACACCGAAGGGATGTTTTCAACTAGAGTGGCATCGGATCACCAACAATATGTACTGAGTATGGCATAATGCCTTATAGTGTGTTCTACACTTGCGTGACTTCAACATATAAGCAGTGCGGTGAAAAAATAATCCAATGGATTCTTCTGAGTTTCAATTGATGCTGCTGCTTTCTTTAAAGGCGGACAAATTGATTGAAATTATTTGGGGTTAAGAGAGAGAGAGAGAATTAAAAATAAAGCAACCAACCATTCTTTTACACAATTGACGATGAAATGCGCTTTTGTGTATATTAGGTTGTCAATAGTTACACTAATGGCGTCTATCACTAACCTTTATTTCTATCTCTCTCTCCTATCTATCTTACTTTTTAGAGCTTGGGTTTGTGTATGTGGTTGAGGGTAGTACTGCAGTTCTACTGTTCCAATTCTTATTCCATATTGTAATTAAAACAAAGGATTTATAAAAGCTGATTCAGTAAATATTACTTTTTCAGTGGGTCATTTATTATGTGCTAACATTTTAATGCCCCTGTATTTATTACTGTGTATGTCTATAAAAGCTAGAAAACAATTGTTCGTCTAAAAGATTTTAGAATAATATCATTTGTCAATATCAATTGATGGATAAATAATGAGTTGCATACTAAATATAGTTAGTTGTATGGGTCTTGTAAGCATGCAGCGAGGGTCATCAGATAGAATTAGCCAACATAAAGTGGCTATTACACCTGCGAAATCATTTAGAACATAATCTGACAGATGCAATTAGCCATCTTCAAACCTACCTACTTGAATATGCACGCATAAATACCTTTCTCGGTGATAAATATCACTTAATTGGAGAGTAGTACTTACAATTGCCTATAATCACCTACAGTGTGTCCCAGAAATCCCCGTCATTTATAGAATGCAATATATTTTTTTAGTTTTTAACTTTCATGTCGATCGTTTTGATTGGTATATAGTTTTAATCAATGTAATAGTGGGCTTCCGGTAAGTGGGTTTTTCTTGTAAGTGGGCTTTCTGGGATGTTGGTTTTTCTTGTATGTGGGCTTTCTGGTATGTGGGTTTCCGGTAAGTGGAGTATAATCATTTTAAATACAACGCATTTGCAGGTATCGGTTTTATGGCAGTATTTTAATCATTATTGTAAATTGTAAATCTTTATCAGTTAGTTATGGCGGCAGACCAGAGTGAATACACGATAGAATTAAGAATTGTGGCTGCAACATGGTACCACGAGTGTGATAAAACTATTGCTAACATAAGAAGTTAAAAGACCAGATTAAGAGATAGATTTCATGGAAAACCTCCAAGAACTTCTGTTATTGCTATTTGGAAGGAGAATTTGTTCACTATAGGAACCATTATGGACCAGAAGCGCACTGGACCTTATTGATAATTAAACCTAGTGACAATTGATTACAATGTGGGTTATAAGTGTACTCATAATTTTTCTATTTCTGGACATCACTTGTACTGTTATTTCCATATATGTAGACATGTAGTATCATGTAAAATAAATTATGTTTTAGTACAATACATTACTTGTTAGTCTATGTGACAGCACTTCTGGGAGACACTATATATATAAAAAAAGTACAAAACAGTGGAATCGACATATTTTGATATCATAATAGATTGCTGTGTAATTGTTGGTAATGGCTATGGAATAGAAATAAATAAAAATTACGTTAATTGACAACAAAATTCGAACATTAGAATATTGATAACTTTAATGAAATATATTACAATGATTTTATTGTGTATTAAATATATATTATATTAAAAAAGAAAAGTAAAAAGGATTGAAAATTTCGACATAAATCCTTTCTCACAATTACTTTGGATGTTTTTGACTGTCCTGAGTAAGTTCAGACACAGATAACAGACTCTCCATGGACATATTGTTACCAGAAACGTTCTCTCTTTGTAAACTTCCGCTTTGGATGGTGGACGGGAATTTGCATTGGGACAACATGGCCATAATACGGAGATTTCCCATTAAGTAGTTTTGTGCAATGCTTTTTCTTGAAAGAAAGGGATAAACCACTTTTGAGAAAATATGTTTATTTGGAGAGTTTTAGAAATGACTGAGATTTCCAGTGCTAAGATAAATATAGGGAAATCAACTAACTTACAAACTGCAATCTTATGCATTTACATTTGTGCATTATAATATTATAGGGTTAACAACTTTTCACAGAAATTGTTTATAAAAAGATTTAAAAAACAAATGTTGTTCGCACATGTTTCCAGATGTATCGAGTTTACAAACTGCCTGATCCAAGAAAATAATATGTTGCCCGTAGGTGTGTTAAAAATATTAAAGCCAACAGTTTATAAAGAAATATAAAAACCAACAAATATTTAAAGGGTTAAAGAATATACCTATAGTGTTCTATTTACCTGATAGAATGTGAAGTTTCATATAAGTAATGTTCCGTACTTATTCCATCATATAAATTATCCAAACTATTTGGATCGATAGTCAATGTGTCATCTTCTTCTTGTATACAAGACTCCCATGTTTTTAAATAAGTAGACATGTCGTTGCAAATTCTGTTGAAAGAGCTGAACAAAAAGAAATACATTTTAAAAATATAATATGTTTTATCAGAATAAAAGCCATAAATGTATATATTAATCTATATAATATATAAAAATGTATAATTTTTAAACATTTCAAAATTATTTGTATTAAAATATTTATAATAATTTAATGTTCCCTCCAAACTCGGAATATTTTTTTTAATTACATCGAATTTCTAAGAAACTTCATTCTCAACACTTACCGTAAAAATATGCAAAAATAAATTCATAAGCCAAACGCTGGACACATATCTATTATACTCAGAAAGAATTGTTTTCATCCATGAGCAATCAAAAAGTATTAAATTATTAATTGTAACTGGGAATTTTTTATGCAAAGCAGTACGATTTTCTCAAAATCATGATCACTATTATAAAAATGCATACAAAAACGAAAACTTATTAAAAAAATCAATTTTTATTTGTAATCAATAAATTAATGCAACATGTCTATGAACAGACCTTGTATAATATTTAAATATATATTATAGCCATACAGATATTGAATTTTGTATATATAATACAATGTACCATTATTTATTGTAAGCTCGTATGTACGAAAACCCATCATCCAAAGACGAATGCCCTATAGTTTCATGGGATATGTATTTATCATATACCAAAGAATCTGCACTGCTTTTCCCTAAGCCTTCTAAATCATCGGGAACCAATGGCCATGGTATATACACCGAAAATGTCCATCGATATAAATGTGATTGACAATGTAATGGCAAATTTGACAGGAAAATATAATTGAAGCAAGTGCTGCACCAACCACTGCACCACTGTTACATAGTACTCAAAGATTGCAAAATCTGAAACATTGACAAAAAATAAAATACAATTATTCACAACTTGGGAGAATTATTTGCAATTAAAAAATCAAAAACTTGATTAATTACCAACTACATAAATGGTATTAGAAGTCGATCAGGTTGTTAGACGTTCTTTCGTGGCCTCCCACACGTACTGTCCGTATATATTATCAAATCGCATCTAGTTCCATTAATTATTGTCATTGATCCACCATATGGTACTGGGTCGTCCACACCCTGGTTTATACGTTCAACTGCTCCTTCCATGGTCTTCTCAAAACTTTCCATACCACTTTTATGTTATTGTCGGTAAGGAACAAATAAAAATTTATTTTTTTTAATTTGAGATATCTACTACTCATTCCTTTATTAATAGTAGAATTCATATTTTACTTATAACTTGATAGTTTAATCATAAATCGAAATAATTTTCAGTTTGAGAATGGATAAAAATGCTATGAATATTTTACTATGTTTATAATCATAAATATCCCATAAAATGTACATATATTGCTAGAATGAAAATTCGAATTTTTATCAAGAGCAAATTATATTATTCGGTCAATTGTCGTTCTTTAGAATTTAAAAAACGACGCAAAATCATATTATACCGTTTTATAGATAGATTTTTGTAAGAACTATAATTGTATCATATAAGTTTATATAGAAAAGATACCCGCATATTTCAAATAATATCTATGAAGTGGTTCGTTGTATTTTTAGTAACATGAGTTTTTATCGTTAACGACCGTACTTAAATTAACGAATACGCTCTAATATACTTATTAGATTTAATTATATATTTTAGATTTGTAAATCGCAACTTATGATTCCCACATGAATAACATGTTCGTATTCCATTTGTATATATATGTTACATTATATGTAACTTAAACTATTCGTTCCGATTTATTATAAAATTATTCCAAATCAAATAAATTTTGAAAAATTCGAGATGCATTTAGCACAGTAATCCTATTACCATATTTTTTCAGAAGCATAGATATGTTACTAAAAAGCGTAAAGCTTTAAGCGCTACAAGAAACAAAAAAACAATTTCATCAAAACAATAAACAACAATTCGTATATTTAAAAATAACGGATAGATAGATACAAGATATGAATACACTATACAATGGACATTTTTATTGTGGCTACTCATGCGGGGAAAACTTCATCTTTTTCGCATCACAGGAAGTGTACACATTACTATTATTACCAGTAGTGACGGTGGCCGAGGATGGATAAACGCATTCACTAGGCACAAATTGTTGTAAGGGATTCGGTTGCTGTTGGTTACCAGTCAATACAACGCCACTACAACCAGCTAGGTGTTGTTGAAGATGGGAGGAAGAAGTAGGTGTAGTGTGTATCAAACCGGCACTGTTAACAGGTGTTGCGACAGTGTTGACTGTGGTTTGACTGGTGTTAGCCGAAACATTGCACACAATGCTAAACGGAGTGAGCGCAAATTCGGCACAGTACATGTCTTTCTTGGGAGCCACATTGCGAACAAGCCGAAGGCGAAATCCCCCATCCCCCGGTGCACTGGTGCTGCAAATGCCTCCGACAACAGGCATGCTCGTTGTCGAGGGCTGACGACTTCTTAGCGGGTGGTCCTCAGTCAGACCTAAACGATCACAGATCCGCGTCTGGACATCGAGTTCCGACTCCTCACCTTTGCGGATGAAGAGATAACAGTGGAAATGGAGCGGTGGGGTGGTAGGAAGTGGCCGACAGTGCCATGTGAGTCCGCTCGAGGGGAATGCGTCAAGGAAATCAGTTGCGAGAGAGGGCAAATTCATCACCACGATGAAGCGTTTGTAATCATTGGATATGGTGTTGGTGGTCACGTGATGTAGGTAATCAGGTATCAAGACCTGATTGGTGGAAAGCGAAGCGAATCAGAATTTAATAAAAGTCGAATAACCATTTCAGCCTTTGATTAATTATTATTGATCGTATTGTCAATTATTATTCACAAGTACAACCAACTATTTACTAACCTCTTTAATAAACTGGCGTCCATCCATATTATAGGGGACAATATTCAACTTTCCAGCCTCTCCCTTGCGCTTGGACTGATTAAGAGGGATGTTGACTTTCAGCCAGTCGTACGAGGCGGGATTGAGGTCGTTGGCAAGGACACGACAACCCCGCTTGCCGGCAGGAATGGCAAATGGTCCCACTCCAGCAAAAATGTCGTAGACCAGATCGGACGGAGTGAGTCGAGATACAATTCGCTCATGTTCTGTGCCTGTTAAAAGTTTATTATTTGATAAACAAATCGTATCACAGAGAAATATAAGTAGCCGCTAGTGGAATACGTTATTAAAAATCGTCAATGGGAACTTACTCAACCTAGAATTCCAGTAAACTTTAGAGAAATCTAACTGATAGACGAGACCATTCTCCCGGACAGTGGTCACATAGTCAGGCTCTCCGGCGATCAACTCCAACTGAAAGTTTCTGTAAGTGTTGTCAATGCTGGAGGTTTTGTTCACTACTGAGCGAACCTTGGAGATTTTGTCCAACACAACCTCACCTACGTCACAAAAATTTGCCGCGGAAGGATTCAATTAATAATAAATATATCTACCAGCCGGCTATGCTTTTAGTGAACTTAAATTATTAAGTCATCAACTCTACTCACCAACCATGTATCGATAGGGAAGAACATCTTCCTTGAGGTTGAAGTGGGCAATATGACCCACCAACGTGTAGCCAGAGACAATAACTCCTTCCGGCAACAAACAGCGGAACACAAAGTCCATCGGCAGATTGTCATAACCCAGCACAACACAGCACATCTCCAACTCAGAGGAGAGGGCAGGAGTCAGACCCAACTGATCCATAATCTTGCGGTCCTGATCTGTCAATAGAGTCTCCCGCGAGTTCCATTTATCTGGATCGAAGAGAACTAGACGGCGCTGATCCGCATGAGACTCAACCGGCGACTGGATCGATGAAATTAGGAGTAGGTTGGGTGTGAACTTACGGAGCACTGACATGGCCCGTTTGATCTGGCAGTTGTCAACACGTAGCCCGGGCAGGAGGACGTTGCGGTCGAAAGCTTGTCGAACAACAAAGAGATGCGATTGGTTGTTGACAGAGCGATGAGTATAACACGGCGAGGTTGGAGAATCCCAAAGACCAGATATCACCTTGGTTGAGCAGTCCGTTAGCTGAGAGGTGGGCGGTGTTTGTTGTATGGTGCTGGTTATGTGATTGGTTGTTGTCATGGTGAGGTTGGTAGGATTCAGCTGCGACTTTTGGAGCAACTCAGCTATCCTGGGTAGATTAAAAACTCTTGTGGCTTTCCGAAGTTGGTTAAGAAAGCGAAACTGAAAAAGGTTTTACAGAAATGCAGGATAGTATGCAAGTAAGCCATAGGCAAAGAAATATTATTAGAACGTTAATAATGAATTACAAAAATTAGAATATTAACCATAATTGTTTTCTAAGAAATCGTAACGCGCTTTTAACAAGCGTTTAGTTCTTATATATTTCGAGAACGAAAATATGTTCTTCTCTTCACAAATAAAAAATGTAATAAATAATTATCTAATTTCATAAGTCAGAATAGGTAAGTAAAAACGGCCGATCGAATTTAAAATAATTAAACAAAAAATATTAAGTAGACAAACATATAGGTAAAATAGAAAAGTTATTTTTCAATTCAAAAAATATATTTTACAATAAAGAAATACCATAACGGATAAACATGAACTGTTATCTGGTTAATTTATTATAAAAAATAACGTTGCTCCCAAAATTTTTCAATCAAATGTTGAATATTGATTTAGAAATTCAAAGATTATTCATAGAAAAACATTACATCTCATATTTAAGTAAATATTTACATAATGTAAAGTAACATAATCACAAATTTAAGTACAATTTATACAGTTACTGTGCAATTAGCAAGCAAAGATTTAAACAGATAAGTTGTAAAAAAGTCCCGAATACGCCTCATAGAGAAGCTTTTCAGTGAATAACTGTCTGGTAAATCCAGCTTGGAATACGTGTGCATCAAAGTCAGGAGACAGTATGGACTCAATCAACCGACTGTGTTCCGTCAGGTCAACGGGTAAAGCAGGTCCCAATAGTTCTGACTTGTATGGTTTGTAACGGAATGCCTGCGGCACAGATCTGACACCGTTAGCTGTTGCTTGAGTTGGTCGTTGCAGACAAACTTCACTACCACTAGCCTGGAATTTACAAATATTTTAATTAATAGGTCATCCGCATTTAACTTAAAACTATTTGAATAGCACTGTAGATAATTTTTTATTTCATTTGGTCATTTCGCCAATTGATTACCAACCTTAAATTACTAAACAGATCGATTATAAACATAAATGAGGCATAATTCTATAAGATCGATTTTAAATAGAAGCAAAAACAAAAAATTCTGGTTGAGAAATAATCTATAAATCAATATAAACAGATAACCGTATAAAGAAAATAATAACACATATTATGAACATGCCTTGAGTCTGTCTGCAATGCTGGTATACTTGGCTGAAGCTGCAATTACATCCCCGCCTGGAGCAACCGCCAATCCACCTCCACTCATCCCCACCGTCGCTTGGTTACTCCTGGCAACCGCCGCTTCGTGCTGAGCGAGTATCTTGGAGGCTGGTGCTGAAGATGTCATGAGATCATCGATGAGCTCTTCTTTCTCCTGCATTTGCCGACGCTCCAAGGCATCTTCTTCGCGCTTAATATCGGCAAGGTTGATTCGAGAAGCCTCTTCTTCCGCTATCAGGTCCTCTAAGATGGCTAGCTCCGCGTTCTGTACCGAATATCAAAGGTAATGGTATAACTTGCAGAACCATCCATTTAGTTTATTTGTCTTTTGAATTATAATTAATAAAGGTATGTTATAACAAAACTGATTACTATTTGGAAATTCTCAAACCATTCCCACTCAGCAAAATAAAGGGTAAAATACCTTTTTTATTCTGTTCTGTTTGATGGAATCTTTATTTTTAATCTTGTAATCTTCAATAAACTTTTTAGTTTCTTCAACATCTATGTCATTAACCAGACTGAAAACTAAAAAATGGCAAATAAATATACATACTTTATAATTTATATTGTAAATTTTCCCCTTTAAATAAAAGTAGAACATACTTGTGTTTTCAACCATCTCCAAATAATCATTGTATTCCTTGACTGTAGGAAAATCTTTTTCACGTTTATTAAATCTTGAAAAAATAAATGAACCATATTTATTATAAAATTCTCATAATTATATTTTGAATAAAAACATTTAATCTCAATGCTCACTCACTCTTTTAATATTTTCTTTCTAATATCAACTTCTTTTTCAACTGTGGAATCTTCGAATAATTGAAACCGAAAGTTGGTACGTCGCAGAGCAACTTTGCACTGTGGACAGGAACCTGAACCCCGTACAAAGAGGATGTCAACACAATTTTCGCATCTGGTATAATCAATATCAGAGGAAATGGAAAATAAAATACATAAATATAGAAATAAAGAAAAAAAGAGTAATTAATATATTTTCAAATAAAAATCTAATGACAAAATTCAAAAGATCATTCAAAAACACAGACACTTATATAGATTATTGAATGTATTAATACATATTCAGATAAAAAAAGCCATCTAATTTACTGATAGCAAAATATTGCAATAATACAGCACATAAACGGCATTATCACTGAGTGACAGGTTATTACTACTGTAAGTCGAGACAGCCGAATAATTATGATATAGCCGGAGTTGTATCATTTAGATTTTCTATGAATGTAAAATATGCACAATACAATATGACTCAATAATTTAATGAACATTTTTTTGCTATATGCCAAATAATTATTTAATTATATAAAATTTAAAATGTAAATAAATTAAAGAAAAATTAATATAAAATATGATGAACGTGTGGTTTTTAGTTATTTTCTGTCAAGATAAGTTATTGAAAATTCCTTAATGTAAAATGTTCTATTTGTTTTTATAGTTATTATAAAATAAACAAATTAAATTAAAACATGGAATAAGATCATTTTCATGTCAAAGGCTTTGTATATATTTAGTAGGAAAAGATGTAGAAAAATTTGGAAGATAAAATCTAACTAATAAGTATAATAAAATAATGTTTGTTGTTATAGATTCATTACTTGCTTAAATGCTCTGATTTAAATTGTTCTTAAAATATGTTTAAACAGATATAATTTTATATATATATATATGGATATTTAAACAATATTTAACCCCACCAAAATAGACAAATAAATTATAGTATGGGGGTAAAAAATGTGCACATATAGACAAACAGAATATTGTATATATATTTAAAAAAAAAATAGGAAATCTGCAATGACAACAAAAGAATGACATAAACAAAAGTGCCATTATAGGTGAAGTTGATATAGACAAATTCTACTTTATAATATGTGTTCAATATGAATAAATGACAAATAAACAAAAGTATCTCAAAATAAACTTACTGAATTCTGATAATTTAATTTATATAAATATATTATTAATTGTAATTTTATGCAATAATTTACCTTTAATATAAATAATTTTGATTGATGTACATAATTTACCATTGTTAAACTTGAAATAATAATTACATCAATTTATGTTGTTATTCAAAATATGAAAATCTAAACTAAAATATAATAAGCTGCAGCTAAATGTTTGAGTTCTTATATTGCTATAAACCAGAGAAATGATTAAAAAAATAACAGAGGCAATTGTGTCATTTCTAGAGATAATAATAATATATATGGAAATTTAGCAAAAATAATCATTTTGAGTTTTAAAATCAAATAATGTACATTATAATCCTGCTATAACATACCTTCAAGGGATCATCAAAAAGTAATATCCAAGGTATGTTATATCCAGGGCATCACTATGTGTTTAAATAGGATTTTTGTCAAAACCCTGGAAAAAAGTTTGTTACAAAAAAAACATAACTGTAATGATAACACTTGATAATATTGCTTTACATAAATGTATAATAATTTACAGTCACATTGGATAGTGTAAAATGCTAGCAATTCTGACAATTTGTCACCATGTGGTCCAGGAGAACCTTTTGTACCCACTTTTTTCTGTCCATGTAATTTAGGCCTGCAATCTTCAACAGACAGGTATTTGAGGACAGGAACCCCAAAAAGGAGAGAGATCTTCAGCAATGTGGATTTTGGAGACAAACTTTTGTGTGATGTTAACGATGCATTGCCATCAGTGCCTCCCCAAGATTGCAACAAAAGTCAAATGAGTCTATTGCATTGTTCACATTGAGTCATTGGATTGCCTGGGCATTGATTTACAAGTGCTGTGTCCAGGATGTAGCTGAAAGCAACCAGGTTCCGTTTGCAAGTCTATATCTTGCATGATTAGCTCCGTATTATCTAGTTGACAAAATCTGTTCAGCCTTTTGTGGAGTCAAACAATTTAATTATGGCTGGCTTTTTCTTCCCATCATCCCAACTCTCTGCAGAGATCTAGTAGATTTTAGAACAAGGACATTCTTCTTTCCCTTTGATATCATGACAATAAGGGAGGTATCATTGCTCAAGTCACTATTTCTCTTTTCCCAGAATGTATTGAGAGCTTAGTAGTTCTTTTTAGTGTATAGACTTGACTTGTGTCATATTGTGCTGATCATGTGATGTTGAGAGAAAGCATACAGTGTGCACTAGATATGGAAGTATAGGGCCATTCCTAATATAGTATCATTTTATTACCTGTTGTTCCAAATTCCCACTAATATTAAGTAAAAACATAGTATGTATAAAAGATTAGAACTTCATTTTTATTAATATGTTGGTGTTTTTTATGTAGATTAAAACTAAATATTAAAATTTTAAGTCATGTTCTTAAAAATATTTTTTTAAATTAATAATAATAATGAATTTACAAATCGTTTGAACTGGGCTTGGAACCATCACTGACCTACCTATATTTAATTATTATATTTACAACAAGCTAGGCACCACTGTCTGAGTGAGGGAAGGGGCCGCTCTATGAAGAGCACTTCCGTACAGATAGGAAAAGGTGCCTGGCTACTGGCCTGATAAATATACTATAAAATTTCTTGTAATCAGAATTTTGAGCTGAGTTCAATGAAATTAAAATTATGTACATAGGAACCTGCTTTTTACCATTAATATATAATACCATTACCACTATTTATTCCAGAATGTTAATATTTGAAATTTTATTTTTCTAAGAATGAATGATCTAGTGAATTTTCTACATAGATTTGATTATAATAATCATGTAACTATATACTGTATGTTACATACTATATATTGCCATTGTAAAATCGGTGTGATAATTATATTTGATAATGTCATTGTGTACTCTCATGGCATACATTCAGTACATGTAATTGTACAATGTTCATTACAAGATGCAAGATGGCATTGGTGACATCATTGCTTCACCTTTTGTTTGATTACCCTTGGGCGGATGTGACATACTTTTCTGGTGACAGGAATGCCTAATAATAGTTAGTTGTATTGCAAATAACAAAAAAGTTTAATAACAATATCAAAGTCCTTGAGGGCTGAAGTGGTCAGCTGGTTGAGTCCATTGTGTTCAGCAGCCCTGGATGCCATCATGGGCCAGATGAGTTCTTCTCCAAGGAGTTGCAATAAGTCATACCTGCTTGTGATGTTATCGACACCAACAGCTTGTTGGTGTCGATATAGAACATATGCATTGTGGCCAGCAATGTCAAGTGTTATTGTAGAAAAGTACCATGGGCCAGCATGAACTCATTCAATAACATGTGTAACCTTATGTCCATGGCATCCACTCCACTCTTCTAATGATTATAGTATGTGATGATCTCAGGAAATTCCAAAAATAACTGAATTCCATGAAATAATATAAATATGAATTTTATAAATAGAAACTTATAAATATGAATTGTCAGAAAAGCATTAGTCATTACAGCTTGTATTAAAACAATGCCATTATTTTTTTAATCTAGGAGTTCTCAGAAATATTAAATATACAGCAAATTTGAAAAGCAATTCAAGTAAAAAAGAGTGTTTAGAAGAAATAAAAGAAGGATCAAGAGTTAGAGCATGAAATCAAACGATCAGAGAGAGAAAAGCTTTGGAAAAAAGATTCAAAGTATGATGTATTATCCAAATAATTATGACAACAGAGCAAAGTTGAACAAAATAAAGTTAACAAAAATGAAATTATCAATTGGAACACTTTCCAGAAACAAGTATTGCAGCAGTGTAGCACTATTAAAGAAGCAGCACAAAAGAAAAGCCATTGGAGAGAAAACATGTTGATACTGAGCAAACTTGAACATGCTAATAAGAAAATCAATCAACTAGCAACACAGATTTCTAGAAACAGGGTACCCAGCGATATTGGAAAACGTTCATTTAAGGATGCCAGCTAAAAAATCAGGACATTTTTCAATGAATGAAAAATCATGGCGAGCAGTCTGCAGAGCAAGCCTATAACTCCAAGCTCAAGAGGATTTTTTGGGGGATTTTAGACTTTAGAATGCATTTCCTGGCATCTCAGACATAGCTTACAAGTATGTTAAATCATGTGTTTTTACAGAACATTTTAGACATCTCCAACCCTCCCACCATAACCCCATCCGTTTTATTGCACATTTTAGCAAATCTCGAGACCTATTTAAATCCTTCCTCAAAAGTAGGATTTCCAATTAAAATCGGAAGATTGACAGGTATGTATATAGTAACAATAACACTTCAATCAACCACAAAAACATAAAAAACAAATAGTGTCTATCAATTTATGGGACTTCATTTTTAAGTTGTACTCTTTTACGTCAGTAATGCAGAGATCACCTTTCTTTAAGCCTGGTCAAATGGACGATAGGTGGCTTCATAATTCTTAAAGAAGCTGTAGTGAAGATATTTATGTTGATACGGAGTTGGAATTCTTCTTGAGTTTCTCAGCATTCTGCAGTAAACTGCCGGAGTTTCGAGTTGTTGGCCTTTCTGAAAATTTTCCAGCCTTTTGTGAACTGAATCTACCTCCGTTGAGATACTTCAGGTGAAGGTTGATGGAGTTTATCTCAGACTATTTACCAAGTGCTAAAACTAATGTGCTATTGCAGTTTTGAGCACCGCAACCATCACTCCATATGAGAATGGTGTTAACTAGGGGCATTTTAATTTTTAATGAGTTTAGATAGTCAATTAGGCATTATGTAAAAATGCTGGCTACCAATCCAACATTTGTTTCAGACCAAACATAGCACATCACATCATGGCTAATATTGTTATAGAATGTGTAGTTATGCATGTTCAGTTTTGTTTTGAAGTATAAACAACTGGCTTCCATTAATGGTAAAGTCTGCACAGCTTCCAATTTTACCACCTGATGCAGATGCAAGTGCTTTATTGCTTGTTTTAGCACCATAAGCAAATTTCCTCCTCATCATGATGTGGTGGTCGTAATCCTCCTGCAGAACAACTCCATTAGTCAAACCAACACACATATCACATAAATCCTTATGGTGCCGCCATATGTCTATGTTTTGTTTCTTTAAAATATTTTTAAAGCTGCACAGTGAAATTTCATTTAAGTTCTGTTGATTATCTAGTCTGATCCATTCTTTGTACTTCCTGTGTACATCAGCTGTGCTTGAGAAATCATAAGGCCATAAATAAACCTTACTGGGCGACTGTCTACAATAATGTGAATGCACTTTATCCAACTGATCAATGTAGGTCTCCCCAGTTGCAGTTCATTTCTTATCATTGATGGCTTTTCCAGGTAACTTCTGCTGCTTTCGTGCATGTACACTACTATATGAAATACTATATTATTTGGATCTATGTAACCAATTATGAATGGTTTTGTGTGGGATACTCAGGGTACTTTGAAATATCTTAGGGCAGACTCTTACACATTGACCATTAACTACATAATGCTAATCATTCAGGCGACTCATTAATGAACTCATTAATCCATTTCAGGCTATACTTTGTGTAGTGTTCATATTATTATCCATTATATTGATTAGCTATATTATGTTATTAACTATTGCGTCATATAATGAATTGT
>JAUZNC010017360.1:0-26603 GCA_034780395.1 Vannuccia rotundouncinata | reverse complement strand
TATAGTATAGTATAGTATAGTATAGTATAGTATAGTATAGTATAGTATAGTATAGTATAGTATAGTATAGTATAGTTAAAGGCGATATGTGCAACACTTTGCGTTCTACTATAGTAAATGTTTTGACCACCTTTACTAGTTAAATTCTCAGCCAATAGGAGTCCAGTTAATTCAGAGTTAATACACACCTCCGTAAAGAGAGCATACACCTCTGTGTAGAGAGCATACACTTCCGTAAAGAGAGCATACACCACTGTGTAAAGAGCATAAACCTCCGTATAGAGAGCTAAAACCTCTGTGCAGAGCACATACACCTCTGTGTCGAGAGCATACACCTCTATAAAGAGCACATACCCCTCTGTGTAGAGAGCACACACCTCTGTGTAGAGAGCATAAACCTCCATAAAGAGAGCATACACCCATGTGTAGAGCACATACACACTGTGTAGAGGACATATAACACTGTGCAGGGAGCATATACTGTATGTATAGAGCATATATACTGTATAGAGTGCATAGATTCCTATGCAGTCGTCTAAAAATCGAGGAAATATTTCCTGAATCTGTGGAAATATTTTCAAATTAGGGGAAATCTTCTCATAATAAGCAAACTTTTCATAAATTTTGGAGATATTTCATAATTTAGAGAGATTGAATGTACTATATTTCTAATTTTCTCTTGTTGAGGCGTTCAATGCACAATTATAATCTTGCATAATTTAGGTGAATTAATGTGATTGTAAAGATAAATTGAAAATATTGCTTATAATTTAAAAGTCTAGTAAAAGGAAATTGTAGTATTCTATAATAATGAAAATATAACTAACTTAGATATCAATTCCAAAAATTCATGAAATCTCCCCTTCAAAGTTTTGAAATGATATCCATTACTTTCTTATAACATGAAATTTCTTGCTTTAATCATCTACCTATTTAGCGCTGAGTCATTCTGCAACTCATAAACTAATGGTCTATTTAACCAATTAATTTTTAATATTATTACATCGTTATATTGAATATAAATCATATATAAGGGAAAAAGTAGTAAAATGTCGCAAAATAGTATACTCCATCCCACATTCACTTTCGATGAAAAGCGGATATCATTCCATTAGCTCCAAGAATACGACCAAATTAACCTCGGAAATAATTTCAGGAATCTGTTCTCAAAAATAAAAAAAATTTAATAGAGAAAGAGTTCTTAATCGGACTATTGATAGAATTATATTAGACACGGAGAAGAAATATTGTGATGTTTTCTCATCTTCATTAAAATTTATGAACTTGCAAGAAGATGATTGTACTACTGCCTCTCCTAAATTTAAAATGATCATTACTATTATCATCGAAAATGGAGAAATCAATTGGGGCCGGATAATCTCGGTACTCACTTTCCTTAAATACTTTCTCAAAGAATGTAGTAGAAAACACTCTACATGCAATCATGAATCCTTTAAGAATGACGTAATTGATCTTTTCAATGATAGATTTGGCAGATGGATTGAAAGTCGCGGAGGCTGGGTAAGTTATATATTACTATTATTATTTATAACATTCTAATTAATATTTATAATATTCTAATTATGTCAATCAATATTTAAATCAATGCAATTTTCAGTTAAGATAATATTTATCGAATTCATTACATTTATTTATTTCAGGATGATATTAACATATATTTTTCAAACGAATCCTTTACTGAGGGTCAAATGAAGACGAATCTTTTAATTTTTACCGGAGCTGCTGTGGCTATGTTGGTGTTCTTTGCTCTGAGATAATCCAATGTTTCATCTATAAAGCATTATTTGATATATCTACCATACTGACTCATAGTGTCTAGTATTGCAATATTTTTACAATAAAATTATTGTATTTTTATAAAGAATTAATTTATTTCTTACTTTTAAGTAGTAGTCAGTATGGGTAATTTTAAAAAAATCAGTGTAACCTGATTTTAATATATAGACGGTTTTAAAAAGAATTGAGAAAAATATAAAAAATTAAAAATTACATTTTCACTCAGTTATAATATGACATTTAATTTAATCAATAATATATAATATATGTACAACATAAGTATGAAAAATACAACATGTATGGAAAAATATTC
Source organism: Vannuccia rotundouncinata (assembly GCA_034780395.1). Taxonomy (NCBI): domain Eukaryota; kingdom Metazoa; phylum Platyhelminthes; order Proseriata; family Coelogynoporidae; genus Vannuccia; species Vannuccia rotundouncinata. Next base: position 24,493 of record JAUZNC010017360.1, on the reverse strand, counting down.
AACAGAATAAAATGTAAAAAGTTAGTATATATATATATAGGGGATATGGCGAAAAATACAAAAAAGAGAGATTTTATGGAACAATTCAAAACATACTCGTTAATCTAACTTATAGGAAATACAACATTTATAGATGAAAAGTCATGTCATATAAAATTATACGTATCATTTATACAATTTGATTATACTCGTTATGATTCTTTGATAGAGAAATATTAATAATAGTTAAAGTTATTGTTATAAATCCACCTGTGAGGAAAGTATAGAGTTGGTGATAGGGTCGACTAACATATATATATATATATAAAGTTTGTGGATGTATTTAAAATACTAACTTTACATCACTGATAAAAACACCGCCAGGTTTTCTTTTGTGGCTAAGGACTACAAATGTACAAATTTTTTGTAATGTTAAAGACCAAACCGTATCCTTCATTGTGGATAGCTGCTGTCGTAATTGTTCGTTGTAATATGTAACACATAGTACTCCTTGATGAATGATTAAGAGTCTCGGATAGAGAATATCATAATAGCCACGATCGAGCTTCATCAGCTTCATAATTTGATTTTTTCAATTGACAGCATTTTCAATGGCTGAGCAAGTGTTTTGGAGTGGTATAGTAGTAAATTATTATTACCCTCTGTTGATTTTGATTCAGTTATTTCCATGATGTTCTCATTCGCATTTTTCATGATAGATGATGAAGGTGAATTTGATGCTGCCAATAGTGGCCTACTTTGAACGTATAAAGGGGATACCTTGTTGTAGACATCCTTAGATAGAAATTGTTTTGGATCAGGTAATTTTACATCAAGCTCATCTTCAAGGTGAAACTTGGCTGGTACGATTGATTTCGTTTGAAATGGTTTGGTAGAAATAAAAGGTTTTATATTCTTGTGAGCACTAAAGCCACATTTTTTCAGATACTCTTGGCTCATTTTAGGGACACACTTGAAAGCACCCTTTTTGTCGGTGAAATATGTAACGTCCTCTTTATTTTTCACCATCTCTTTCATATATCGAACTCCGGTTATATTCACCCATTCCTCCTTAAGCCTTCTCGAGATAGGTGATTATGTGATGATATCAATTTGGAGTGTACTCGATAAGATGAATCGCGCAATAATTTGTCGTCCGCGTACTGACAAGTTCTTCACTGTAAAGCCGACTAGGTTTCTTGTAATTTTATTGTAGCCATAGATTATAATAGTCAGACGTAGTTCGCTCTCGCTTGACCTATAGCACTCATCAACCACAATCAGAGTTTGATTAAAACTGTCCGCAAATTGTTTTCACATAGCTTCATGAGATGTACACAAACTTAGATGAGAGGGGATAGAATCAAGGAATTGTCTAGCCATGACAGGGTACACTTATTTGTTATGGCGAATAGGGTCTTTGGATAAGAAACATGTATTTCCGCTGGAATTCTTCATGTCTGATTCTATGTATGTTTGCTCTTTAGAAAATGCTATGCTATGTTGATTCATTTCTTTGAAATATTCTACAAGTTCATCGAGTTGAAAAGAGCCGGAATAGTCTCGAGTTATATCGATTTCATATGAGTATTATCCAACGCATTTTATATTTTCCAGGAGGGATAAGACTGTATGGGTTTTTTCATCTGGGCAGGCATATTTCAATGTGAATGTATTCTTCTTAGTTGATGAGCAACAGTAGAATTATGCTTTATTTGATAATCCGGCAGCGTCAGCTTTGAGCTTGAGTAGTTTTGTAGCTATATAATTAATGATATTTACACCATCCTCAATTTCTTTTGGAGATGGACACTTTCTGATCATGAGGGAATCGATGAAATAGTTGTTGACTGGTGTAAAACCAACACTATCTCTTGTTCCATACTTTTTAAATTTGACATTTTCAATTTCGTTGAATGAATTGTGACGAGCTATTTCTTTTTGCTGATTTATACGTTTCTTTCCGGTTGTGAGATGAGAGACTGGGACCTGATGAGAACGCAGCAGTTCTAAAGATGGAAGAAAACCATAATTAAATATATGATATATCAGATTTAGATGTGATAGATCTACTTACTTTTAATGGTGTATAGTCGACGAAGATGCTGAAATTTAAATGTAGAAATATAATTTACTGTGTGTATGAATGATTATTGTTTATAGACCAGCCTAGGAGGCGTGAATTACTTACAACGATTAGGAAGTGTAGTCTCTTCAATGAAGTGATGATGTCTCTGTACTTTCCTTACAAATTGAAATATATAATTTACTGTGTGTAAGGACGATTCATGTTTAAAGACTTTTGCATGAGTCATGAAATACTTACAGATTAAGTCTGGTGTGGGAAAAAGACAACCGTATTTTATCCTAGTAAAATATATTATGAGGAATTTGGTCTGTAGAGGGGAAGATACAACCGTTTCGTAGCGTAAAAAAATTAATTATGAGCAATTTGGCTTACTGATTAGCATATATATATATAATTTTTCTAATCAATATGACGCTGTGGTAATACTGGACGTTGATTGGATAACTTTAACGCATACGTGGGAGATTTTTTCTTTTTTTTATAAAACTTATTCTTACTAATAATGATGAGTCACTTAGAAAAGCTTGAAATTTCATGTCCATTCTCTGATTAATCAAATCTCACCCTCTAATAGGAATGAATTTAATGCGTGGGAGGTTTTAACAGATATAGAGATGACTCAAATAGAAAAAGCGTGAAATTTCATGCCCATTCTCTGATTAATCAAATTTCACCCTCGACGAGGAATGAATTTAACCCGTGGGAGGTTTTAATAGAATATAGAGATGACTCAAATAGAACTAATAGCCATTAAAATTAATGAAATCGGTTACTGTCTTGCTAAAAATCAGTGTATTGGTAAAAATCAGTAAGTATAATCAGGTATCGAATACTATATATAATCAACTTTTAAATATAATAATCGAGTTCTCCATACACAATATAGTACTATTAACCATTAAAATTATTCAAATCGGTTACTGTCTTGGTAAAAATCAGTGTATTGGTAAAAATTAAGGCAAATAATTTAAAAGAGCGATTAAGACGTCTTCCTGAAGGTTTAGGCCATAAATACAATTTTACTTTTTTACCCTTTTTCGCGCGAAATTTAAAATTTTTAAAAAATTCACAAAATTAAAACTAATTTTTTAAATTTTTTTAAATTAAAATGATATTCTAATAATAAAAAATAAAAAAAATAAAAAAAAATATATATATATTTTTAAAAAAATTACATTATGTCAAAAATATTAACTCTGAATTAACTGGACACCCATTGGATATAAAATTAACTAGCAAGGGTGCTGAAAAAATTTAATTAGCAAAGGTGCGCAAAATAATTTAACTAGCAAAGGTGCATGGTAAAAAAATACTTTGGAGTAGAGGGGGGGTCTTTGTTCGAACAAAGGATCCTTTGTTGTCTTAGATGTCACTATCTCCTACTACTAATAGCAGATAACATCAAGGAAAGAGATGAACTTATGAAAGCCAAGAATATTAACTGGAATGAGATTCAATCTAAAGTGAAAGAGATCAAAACCAGCATCAAGGAAGCTAAAGCGGCAGAGAAGCGAGGTAGAGAAGCGCAACAGCTCAGGCACAATTTGGAGCCTCCTTAAAAGGTTGAGGAAAGGTCGAGCCACAAAGGAACCCGACAGAGTCCTTAAGTATAAAAACCAAGGTAGAGCGACAAAAAAATCAAAACGCGTTTAAATCGGAAAACGCCAGAGTTAGTAGAATAAAAGTCTCTAAGTACAAAAAGAAAATGAAAGCCGAAACAGCAGGCCCGGAACTAGAAGAGTGTCAAGTCATTATTGTGCAAGAGGTAGATATAGCCGTGAAAGAAATGGATGATTAAAAAGACGCAGGCTCAGACCACATCCACCCTCCAATCCTCAAGAATTTTCCAGGGGAAGCGATAGCGGAAATAACATCGATCTTCAATAAATTCTTTTCGAACACCCAAGTACTCCAGAACTGGAAAAAAGGAGCCATTATTTACTTAAGAACAACAAACCAGCTGAGAAAATATCGTACTACAGACCAGTGTGTCTGAAATCTTGCCTAAGGAAAACGATGGAAAGATTCATCAATAAGCGGATCATGTACTCCCTGGAAAGCAAGGGATTGATTACTGAAATGCAAGCAGGGTTTAGAGCTAACAGATCTTCCGAAAACCAACTACTCAGACTATCACAGAGCATAATTGATGCATTCCAACGCAAAGAGAAAACAGTAATGACTCTACTTGATTACGAGAAAGCATATGACAGAGTCTGGAAAGACGGGCTGATTCTTAACCTCACTAGCATGGGAATAGGTACCAGGATCATTATATGGGTCCAAGCATGGCTTGCCAATCATAAGGCCTGTGCGGTTTATGAAGAAACCAGAGGAAAGTCGAAGAAAATGAAACAAGGCCTTCCCCCAAGGGGCTGTGCTGTCACCAACAACGTTGTAGGGACCCTACCAGAAGGAACTAACATCAGTCTGTTTGTGGATTATATTGCAGTGTGGACGTCAAACAGAAGTATCGAAGAGGCCATAGAGAGGGTACAGAAAACATGTCAGAATAAATGAGTGAAGCCAGGTATGGCTAATGTTGCTTAACGCAAAGAAATGTGAATTCTAAATATTCTCTCTGGATAATAAAGACGCTGAGACTAAGCCACATAATAGCATTAACAACAAAAAATTCACATTCAATCTCAACCCCACTTTTCTAGGTCTGACCTACGACAGAAAGCTAAACTTCAACGAACATACGAGAAGAATAGTGGAGAAAGCAAGAAAGCGGAATAAAATCTTTAGAAGCTTAACAGGCCAAGACTGGGGGTTTAAGAAGGATCTCATGAGGACCACCTATATAGCATTGATCAGTTCAGTATTAGAATACGGATCGAGTGGATCTGTACCACAGAAGTAGACAAACTAGACAGAACTCAACTAGAATCAGTTAGACTCATCACAGGTCTAGTTAAAAGCACACTGACGGAAATTGTCCTTAAAGAAGCAAACATCCCGGAAGTCAGAGAAAGGGCCATGGAACGATCCTCAAGATGTGAAGATATTAACCCCAGAGCCAAGATCAGCAAAGCACAAGTTAAGCGGAGAATTAAGACATCTTCCAAACACGACAATCTTGGAAATTCCTGAAACCGATCAAACCATGGATGTCCAGAAAGGGTCTACGCATTAAAGCTGGAAGGGTAAAGAAAGAAGATCACTTTAAGAAACTAGAAATAGGCAGCGAAATTTTGAAAGACAAAACGAACTATGATCTGGTTATTTACACTGATGGGTCAGCGGTAGAAAATAGTAAGAGCGGAGGGGCGGGAATGATAATCACTAAAGGAAGCATGATATTCACTCCACAATCAATGCAAGATTCCAGGAGGCGGCGGGAGATGGTGCTCGTCTGACCACCTGAATAAAGACACAAGCTGGTCGTCAGTTAGAATCGCCGCAAATAGTCAATCGGCAGTGAAGACCCTCTCATCCCCCCAATACAAACTCCTTTCTAGTATTACCACGCTTATAGAGGAGTTATCGATCCTAAACAAACAAAATATCTAGTATCATCTGAATACCCAGTTATTGCGGCATCACCGGAAATGAGCTGGCAGATAGAGAAGCAGCGAAAGGTAGCGCCATGGTCCAAGAAGGGATTGGGTGGCTGTTCGAAGTTCGACGAAAGCAAGATGCAAGAAGGTCATGAAGAAGATAGTGTGGAATGACGAAAGATGCAAACAACTATGGAACGATAAGAAGGTGGAAGAGACATGGGAAACAGGCCTGTCCAAGAAATACATCATCAGCTACAGAATATTTCGTTAGCCTACAGAAAAATAATCAGCCTGAGCGAAGAAGAGAACTGCAGCCTATCCGGCGAAGCCTCCGAAACTGCAGATAACGTCATGTTTCACTGCCCCTTTCTAGAAATGAGAAGAAATCAAGAAGAGATCTCCGTGACTAGCCATCTGACGCAGGAAGTAAAGAAGTGCGAAGAACTATGGAAGATATTTAAAACCAAAGTAAACTGCACAAAAGCTTACGACAAAGTGTAGAAAACAGATTGATTCAAAGACTGATTGAAGATATAGCTCCTAGAGCAATCATTATATATATGAAAAGATTCCTAGAGGATAGAAGAGTGTGAGGGAGATAGGAAAAAATGTGGGAAAGTGGAAAAGACTTTACGAAGGACTACCAAAAGGAGCTATGATCTCTCCAGCTTTGTTCTTGATCTACGTAAGAACAAATGAACATAGATGAACACCAGGTTGAAGGAGTGAAATACAGCAGACTGGCCAATGACATAACGCTTTGGGTGAAAGATCGTAAACTAGTAGAAAAAAAGAAACGAACACAAGAAGGCTTAAAAAATAGAACTATGGGCAAAAGATAATATAATTTTACTAAATCCAAAGAAAACAGAAGCCTGCTTCTTTACTAACGCACATAGAGAAAGAAATTAGGATTCGAAAATGAAGCTAGACGGAGAGAGAGTGGAGATAAAAAGAAATTAAATTTCTGGGGGTCAACATTGATCAAGGGCTAGCGTGCAGATCTCAGAAGGATAGAGTTACTAAGAAGATGATACAGAGGACAAAAGGGATGAGAGCCGTAGCAGGAACATATTAGGGATGGAATTGAAAAGCGATAAAGAAGCTGTAAAAAGAGATGGTGGAGTCTATATTGTGATACACAGCGGAGGGGTGAATGCGTGGTTGAGCAGCACAAGTATAAGGGAGATTGAAAGTTTGCAGCGAGAGGCTTTGAGAGTGCATGATGACGGGACTTTCGTCATCAGGACTGATAGAAGCTGAAACAGATTATGAGAAGACTCGAAAAGACCCTTTGGGAAAGACTCGAAGAAAGAGGAGTAGAGCTGTGGACGGAACTTAACAGAGAAGTGAATAAAGAAAGGCCAGGGGAAGGAGAAATGGTAGTTTACAAAGATGGGTCAGTGGATGGAGGGACAAAGAACGGAGGCTGTGCAGTCATAGCTCATAAAGACGGGATCAAAATAGTGAAGATAAAAGTATAGCACCTCCTTTATTGCAGAGGTGAGGCTATCGATATGGCAGCAACGATTATTAGGGAAGAAAAACCGAGGAGTGCAATGATTTATGCAGACAGTCAAGCAACAGTGAGAGTGCTCAAAAGCGGGAAAGTCAGCAAAGAAGAAGATATCAAGAAGTCGAGAAAGAATGTTTGGGAAGCTGCGAGGGATGTAAAGATCAGCATAGAATAGACACAAGTGTATGAAGAAACGGAAGAAAACGAAGAGGTGGACAGAGAAGCGAACAAAAAACAAGGAAGAGAGGAAGAGCAGAAGGATATCCCGATAGGCTTGGATGTAGTTAAGAGAGTGTTCAGTAGAGGGATAAAATGGAAGCCTAATCTAGACGAGAGGATGAAGAAGGTTAATGGGGGTATAATCGAAAGAGAGGAAGGTATTGGTAATAGGAAACAAGAGATGCTGATGGCACAGCTGAGAAGTGAGCACTGCTCGAAGACGAATTATTACAAAGCGACATTGAGAAAGATAGAAAAAGGTTATGCGAATCTGCCGTGATGAAGAGGGCAAATATCACGTTTGGAGTTTCCAAAATGGGAGAAAGTACAAAGAAAGGGAGGAATCACCGGGATCGAAAGTAAGTGGGGAAGCAATTAGGTAATGGAGAAAGGGGAAGCCAGATTGGTGAAGCTAACCACGGGTCCCTACCGCGACAACTGAACAACAACAACAAGACCATGCTGAAAGACAAAGCATGCCTTCGTCACTGAATATGCTAAAGTCAGTAGCTTCCCCCGTATTCTCTTCTCGAAAATGAAGTTTTGGACACTTCCGACTTCCCACCGACCAATTCAAACATTTCTATCAAATGTAAAGCACGTATCGGATTTATAAAGGATGAGTCTGGCGGCTAGCCGTTTCGAGATTGGGTGCTCCTACGACTTAAAGCTTACTCTATGCTACTCATCGACGGGAAGGAATGAGTCGGGCGACATTAACTGCTGAGATAAAGCATACCAATTTTCTAACTTCCTTCAATAAACAGACCACCTTTTACTACATCAACGTTGCATCGGTTCGATTGACCACCAAATATATAATTTTAAATATAGTAAAAGATCCCTCTCCTCACTTTTTTCGAAGACAAACGAGCTTGGACAATGAATAATGAAAGTCTGCTATAAGGCAATTACCTTCAAGGTAGTTTCACTCAACCAGTATGCAAAAAAGATCAAATTGTCCCTAATCTATGGAACAGCGGCAAAAGGAATGAAAAATAATACTTCTACAGTCTGAAAATTTTATAACATAAAAATGGTTATACCTACTAAAATTTACTCTATAAATGTTATGTTCCCTTTGCTGTTTAAATAGGAGAGAGTTTGATTCATAACAAAAATTTCTTGTCTATATGACTTTTTCCAAGATTAAATATTCTTAATAGATCATTAGTGCAATTAAGAGGTTGAAATCCAAATATAATAGCCATATATTCATCCATCTATTGTGACCTTGCTAAAATTTCTTACTTTCTGGTTTAAAACGTAACAATTGATGGTGTAATCCTATAATCGAGTCCAGTTTCCTCAACTAAAATTTGCAGGCATTTACGCTACCCAATATTTAGTATTTCCAATTTTCTCATAAATATCTCTTTCATCTGGAATCAATCGAAAGTCATCTATATTTACATGCTTCAGTCTAGTAATTGCGAGAATATTAATCATAACTTCACGATATTGAATATTTTTTACCATTGAAGCTGTAATGCTCTCCTCACCATCAATAGTTTTGAGCGCATTGATAAAAGAGATTTCCACAAGGTCCATTTCCCAATCATTAGAAGTATTTGCCAGCTCAATTGGATTGCGTAGTTGAGTGAGATATTGTAAGGGGGTATTTTCCTCTTCCGCAGAATCTGCCCCATAATTAAAATGAATGGGTAGGACAACATGAAAACCGCAATTAGTATTATCTTGAACTCTTTCAACCGTAAAGAGCTTCTTTCTAAAATTGAGTGTGATAACAGTTTTTCCTTTGATGAATGGCAAAAGTTGGCCAGTTTCATTACATATTTTATTTAAAATAGTATCAATTGAACGTTTCATGCTGGGACATATAATGGACTATCATATCGAATACTAATAGAGTCGCCAAAAGCTCTTGTTGGGCACCATCGCATCGCCGACAATCAAACAATAGATACCACTTCGTAAATCATAGGAATATTCTGCCTTTAATGTGTTTTTTTATTTGTCAGATCTAAATCCGAGATTGTACGGAGATATTTCGGTCTGATTTAAAAGTTAGTTTTTCCTCTATGAAAAATACTTTTCAATCTATTTAGTGCAGTAGAATATTCAAGATTGACATCAAATATAGTTTTCAATAATATTTTATTAATGGCTTTTGCGTGTTCCATAGCATTGTGAAAATGGCCGAGTGGAATGTAGATTTTTTCATGTTGAACCATTTCTACTGTATTCACGCATTGACAGTATTAGCCTTAGTACTATATAATGACCATTATCATAATAGAGATGGTTTAAGTATCAATAAAAAAAGAATTTTATGAAATTTTTAATACATTTGGTGGATGTTCTGCTACAATTCTGTATTCTGTAGATGTGAAATCATGTATAGTTGATACAGGTTTTTGTATGAGGTCAAATCTTCCAAAAATATCAGTAGTGCGGCCAAAGGATGAAATCCAAGTATCATAGGCTGTTCCGGAAGTAAGTTCGTTTTTTCGTTCGTTGTCTTTGTTATTTTTGTTGTCTTTCGTTTTCTTTGTTAGTTAATCCATACAATCTATTTATATGGAAATAGCGGTGTAGATAGTGTATCGATTTTTATAGATTTTCATAATATCCATATATTTGAATAATTTATTCAACTTAGAAATATTGATCGTCAGCTAACGACAGCTCGCTCAGCGACCCTGTATAGTATTGTATTGATGGTAATTTTGTAAATATGGAAGTATAACAAAAGATAGAATTAACTTTCTCATAGAAACCTTACGTCGGAACGACATGAAAGCCACTGAGATTCATAGAATAATTGTACATGCTTGGTCAGATGAAGCCATTGGACTGCGTCGTGTCCAGAAAATAGTTCAAGGATACCGCGATGGTGATAAGGAAAACTTTGAAGCTACTCACAAATCTGGTCGTCCAGTTAGTGATGCCTGAGTTAACTCTATTCAACGTGTTGAAAATGCTATTGATGAGAATAAGACCTTATATATCAGAGACTTATCTGTTTTACTAAATATGTAACAAACTACGCTGTATCGAATTCTGACAAAGGATTTAGAATGCATTTGGCAAAAAACTCAATGGGTGCCACATGTGCTCACTGAACAACATCGTCTACAAATTGTTGCCGTGCAATGCTAGATGCCTTCGAATCACGCTTGGTGAAATCTAATTTAGTCATTTGTGACGAATAGTGGTTCTACAACAGAAGAGTGCAACCACAAAATATTGTGGGCTCATGGAATTCACCTACTAGTACTGATCTTCGTCAAACTGAAAAATCTCAACGATGGAGAAAAATATGATGGTAATACTGGCTGTAACCCTCAGAAAGACACATTTCTTCCGAATCCTGGAGGTCAATGAGTGTGTCAATGCCGAAGTGTATGTGGAATTTCTTCGGGACATGGCCCTTCATTTTGCACAAGATGATCATCCTATTCTTCCTCAAAACACGAGACTGATACACGATAATGCTAAACCGCACACCGCCATACTTACACGGGACTATGCTCAAGGCATTAATATTCATCTACTAAAATAAGCATCGTACTCGCCGGACATGAACATGCTTGACAGGTTCGATTTTTTCAAGATTGGAATCTATCAGAAACCGCCTTGATTTTGAAAATCGCGATGATCTCAACAATTTTTTACGTGATTACCTACACACGTTTACCGAGGCTATGATGACCAAAAAGTTTCGAAAAATGTGTGATGATTTTCGTCTGATAATCGCTAATGATGGTTATTATTTGTAATTATGAACTGCTATATCTTTTCTAATTCTAATTATTTGTAATGAAACTTGTGAAGTTGTAATTATGAACTAGTTGTAAAATATTATTTTTTTTGAAAAAAACCAACTTACTCCCGGAAAAGTCTATAATAATAGCCACATATTTATTTTATGGTGAGATTGCGGAAATTTGAAAAAGTCTGCATAAAAACGTAGCGATTTCAGAGACTGGCATCTTTACAGGCATCTTCAATACACTAAATTGTATGTCTTCAATTGTTTCGAATAATCAATGTAAAGTCAAATGATAGTCTGTTATAAAAAGATGTTCCAAATCAGGCTTCAGTTAATTATTACTTCTTGGTATTAAACATTTTGAGTGTTGAAGCTGTATGTAATGCTTTTATCATCAATAGGTTTGAGCGCATTGATAAATGAAATACGTAGCTTCTATACAAGATCCATTTCCCAGTCATTAGAAGTATTTTGCAGCTCAATTGGATTACATAGTTGAATAAGATATTGTGAGGGGTATTTCCTTTTTCTGTAGCAGCTACATTATTGTCAACATTACTGGGTAGGCTGATAACATGAAAACTGATATTATTATGGTCATCTTGAACTCTTTCAATCGTGATATATTTTATCCATGTAGGTTGTTTATAACACCACCGATTAGACAAGCTCTTCCTTCCTCACTTCTCTACTTCGTGTACGTAATATCTGATCAATTCAAGTGTATCCTATATGATCACTTATAGACTTAAATTCCTGATTGTAGAAAAATCTTCAATGATTTCACTGTTATCCAGTGTACGTATACGATAGGTGACTGTACTAAACTTTGAACTGACACTATGCCCAATATATTTCTGTTCCGACCAGCTGGGTTCATAACCCTTATCAATGGGTGCCTTACGTCTAGAAATTTGAACACGATCTTCCATTCGGATAAATCCGCGGTATTTCCACCATGTACATATAGCCATACATCAACTTCATTTTAAGCTGTGACATCTGCCGTAGCTCTGCTAATTGTACGGTGAACACTATGATTGTATGAGTCTAGTAGTTGTGGTAAAAGTGTAAGCCACTTAAGCTCGCCACATACGAAACTTTAATGTCCTATTAAATCGTTCAAAAATTGCAGCTTTATACTCTTTTTTAACACTAAACTGTTCAATTCAAAACTTTTCTCTATAGTAATTGCTTACAAGTCGATTTTAAAACTCAAGACCCTGATCCGTTTAGAGACAAGAAGGCAATCGTCCATGTATCATCTTGCGAAATAGAGTTTTTAAGGTCGCATGGAGTGAAATGACTGATTTTAGTTTAATTGGTACTGCCCGGCATGCATAATGTGACAGAGTATCAATTACAGCCCTTAGATACCGATTACCATTGTTCTCCCGGGCAAATAGTTGCATTTTCCCAAAGTCCGTCTGACATTTTGAATTCAGTTTCCTCATTATATTCTTTCGAAGGGGAAATTTCTGTCGTAATGGTTTGTTTAGGGAGTAGGGCCACTGATTTGTTAACCAATTTTGTACTCGTTTCTTCGGGAGACCACTCGCCTTTATGAACGGTTTGACTCCTCCGTATGAACCGGAAGGTAATGCGTTGTAGTAAAGGCTAATAAGAAGGTTGTGGTCGTCTAACTCAGAACACATTATTACACTCCATTTGAATATTTCAATACGGAATCTGCAAAAGAATTATCTTTTGGATACCAGTAGCAAAAGTTTAGAAGTGATGCCGAATTCATTATAATTATGAATAAATTAATAATAAAAAAAATTTTAAATTGTTTATGACTCGAAATCTTTCCTGTTAGATAATTTCTCGGTGTCGTTATCATCGCTTATCATCGTTAAGTTACGCTTCATTGCTAGAGTAGGTTTGAGTAGTGCGAGTAGAGAGCTCTGGAGTTGTTTTCTCCTTTTGTACTTTTATCATTCCGGGTAAAATGCTATAAAAAACTCCCAACCAATCAGGGAAATTTCTTGACGAGCCTGTCTAGGACTATGTGTAGCAAAAAAGATTAAATGTAAAATATGACTCCCAGATAGTTTTTTTGAATCAATTGTCATCACTCCGACCTCATCCCATTTAAATAAATCATTATGCTGAATTATATTGAAAATATCCTATGTGCGTTTTCTACGTTGTGTTGAAAATTTTTCAATTGAATAAAGTTGCTAGAATGAGGATCTTTCCTGGGCTCAATATCTACTCTTGCGACTGCTGCTTTTTGCAGCGATGGTACTTTTGATTGATTAAAAATATACATGCTTTTTTAACACATTCGACTTTGCAGTGTACTCTAGTCCCTCGACGACGAGTATCTGATAGACGCTTTTTTACATATTTGCAAATTATTTCCCTGTTTAGTTCAAGTTTTTCCTTCAGTTTTGGATTGAGTCTTCTATCCTTCTTATAGTAGTGATAGGCAATCTGCGTTATAGCCCGTTTATTCTGAGGTGTTGCCTTTTTGATGAGAGTTGTGTTGCGTTTTCTATTTCCGCTGCTTTCAATAAGTTGAATAAGAAATTTCATAGTTTGTTTTACTCTTTGAGAGTTCTCTCCAGATTTTTTATAGCATTTTATAATAATATATTTAATATTGTTTAAAACTGCTTGATGGTTGCATGTAAACAATTTGTGGTCCTTCATTTGGTAAAATTTTTGTGCGTATGCGTTATTCTTCAGGTGTTTCTTGATTCAAATCTATAAAAAGGTATGCATTTGGTTTCCTGAAAGTTACAACTCTATATGTTTGAGTTAGGAATTCCCTATGTCTAGGATACTTTTGGCGTGAGAGTACATCAATCTGACTTGCATCGCGTGGATTTTTAAAAAGGACATTATATTGAGTATGGAGAGCTCGTGATTGCGCCTCTTACCTCATTGAAGTAGATTCCGACTAATTTAAATAACAGTACAGGGTATATGATGTACCAGACGTGTAAATAAATTACTGACAACTTTAGATTTTTCCATTTCATTTATTAAATCAAATCGAAGGATTTAACCAATCACTGATATATACTGTATTCATCATTGTTTATTCTGGACCCTCGTATTGACTTCCGGTGAAGTATTTTTATGTCTTGGTGTTTTATCATATACTGCATTACGGTGAATAATTATATTTTAAACAAATATTGTTGTCTTTTCAGACATGCTCGGTCTCACCACTAGCATGGAGCTCATTTATACTACATATGCTTTAGAGTGAAATCCATATTTTTGTTATTTTTTATGGAATCATTCAGACTCTTGCTTATAGATAATGTAACATATGTAGAAAAGATGATGAGATATTTTTTCAATAATTAAAGAATATTTTGAAAACGGCCCTATTTTCTTTTGCGCTCAACAATGTCATCTACGTGTGTTAATAAAGTGTTTCGCGGTCAATTTAAACTGCTGCTACTGCTCAATTTAATTGTCTGATTATTTCCAATTAAGCAACCCAATATTTGTGCCCGCTATTATATGCGAAAACCTGCATAGTGTGTAATGCAATAAAAATTGATTTTATTAATTTTCTCAACCGGTAAATTCTGTATTATGACAGCTGATACAAATCTGTATGCAATCATAACTTTTATACTACACCCCTATGATACTTATATTTTTGAGCCGCATGTGTTGCCAACGGAAAAGTTTACCTATGAATTAGACGGAAAAATCAACTTATTTCGTATCAACTAATCATCAAGTCGTGATAATACAATGCAATATGAGCCTGAAATCTTCCTTGCTTTACAATTTATAAATGGAATCCTGTCTACGTCAATGTATTTCATACAGTAAAGGTTGTGACAATGGGTGGTACATCTTGTTCCAATTTAGAGACTATTTGTGATAATTTGCAGGAATTATTCTTCCACTTATTTTCCTTCACATTCTAAGTTGACTGTAAAGCATGCCTTTGCAATATAATTACAACCACATAAAAAATATGAGAATAAGTTTTACATATTCAAGACTGGAAAGAAATATGAACCCAGAGTCTATAAATCCTGTCTCACTATTATTATTTTCAAATTTTGTTAACATCTCAAGAACATAACTGCAATCGAATTTTCAGGGATTCCAAACAGATTACAAAACCTATAAACAAGGAAATTGTGGATTAAATTGAATATTGGAAAATTATGAATCAAAGTCTACAAATCTGTGTAACTATTAGATTCTATAGTTTTATTACAAGTATTGGAGAACCCTTATTTCGACGTTTTATCATACCAACGATAGTATGAGAATGGACGTCCAATTTGGAGAATTTTTGAAAAAGGACGATAATTTGTATTAGTAATTATTATCGGTTTTGTCCTACTACTTTTATGCGCCTTATTTTCATGGGCCAGTAAGTCAGCAAATCGTTAGTCCAGCGGTGATTGGCCAATGTCATTACTTCTAACTCCTCCCTCTCAAGAGTTTTCTATAAACAAGACGACATTCTTATCTAGAGTCACTACAAACTCTACATGACTAAATTGAAAACGTCTGGATGGTTCCAACTCCTATATATCGTATCGAGTACACTCTTGCAGAAAAGTCTAATCAGGATATTTATACTGTTCAACTTAAGGACATTATTATTAAAAAGATGGTGGACTTCTATGATATCGCAAAAACCTGGTCTAAATCTCAACTCCTGAGATGTCAAATGGATAAGGCATATGATTCTATCTCACAAGATGACTTTATTGCGGGGCGAATTTTACAAGAAAACTCCTTCTCACAATTGACAACTGTCTCTTGAGCATACGACTAGTTGATGGAGAAATTGCACACAGTTTTATGATCTTTCTATGTTCCATCGAAAATCCCTAACTGCTGAATTTTCCCAATAGAAGCTATCTATTCCAAACTAATTCGAATATGGTGACACCCGACTTATTGCGTAAGAGGACACTTGTAGAGCTGATATTCACTGCCTTTGGCTAAGCGGATATGGACTTTTGGGAAAAAACCTACTCCGGATGCAATTGTGGAAAATCTTTTCTTCTGTTATAAACTCTATAGAGCAATAGTAATTGAATTTTCACACTCAGACCTTTGTTTTCTAAATGAGGTAAAACTGTATAAAATCTTTGATAGACTTTTAAAACTTGAACTGTATGAAAAACTTCATGTAATCTATATATTTCTACTCTATTGTATGATTGAAACACATAAACTGTAAATTTGTATTAGTCAGGCAGCTCAGTGATAAGAGCGTCTAACTATTAATTCAAATGTCATGGGCTCAAATCCCATCATGACTATATATTTTAGGAAATTATTTCTTATGCGTTTTTAAAGTATTCGCAATGAATGTGTTGGACGATTATAGATTATCGCTCCGCTAAACACTACAAGAGTATTTAGAATTTTGTATATTGGCTATATCTTTAATAAAACTATTCTTGATTCGATAAACTATTTTAGTTTTTGTTTTCCATTCTAACTATACGACAAATAATTATGAAAAAGATAACAGATGAAAGTAATATAAAAACAGCGTTTATTGAAAGGGAGGGGAGCAAAGCATTTAAAAGGATACACAAAAAACATATATAATAATTATAAGATACTACAACATTTATTCTTCTGAATACAATATTTAGTCTGATTATAAAGGTTGCTCCAACCGCCAGTGAAGGCATTTAGGGGAGGGGAGAGGGGGAGGGGGAGGAAGGGGAGGGGAAAGGAGGGTGGGGGAGGAGGGGTTGGGCGGAGGGGAGGGTGAGTATTGTTCTTTGATACTCCTTACCTACTACTTCATTAATGCATTAATAAGACAATTTTCAACATTACTAATGCATTAATAAGACAATTTTCAAAATTACTAATGCATTATTAAAACGATGCTTAAACATTACTAATGCATTATTAAGACAATTTTCAAAATTACTAATGCATTATTAAGATAATTTTCAAAATTACTAATGCATTATTAAAACGATGCTTAAACATTACTAATGCATTATTAAGACAATTTTTTAAATTTCTAATGCATTATTAAGACAATTTTCAAAATTTCTTATGCAATATTAGGCCAATATTCCACATTACTAATGCATTACTAAGACAATTTTTTAAATTACTAATGCACTTTGAAGACAATTTTCCACATTTCCTAATGCATTATATTAAGACACTGTTAAACATTATTAAGACAATGCTTAAAGTTTAATACTTACAATTAGACAATACTTTTCAAACGATATTACGATCAAGATTTAAAAGAAAAATATTGCTACTGAATACAATATCTGTCTAATTAGAAAATATCTACACAAACTAATCAATTACAAAAAGATTTTTATAGTATGACATACGTAAAATTAAAATATATATATATATATTTGGCTTTAAATAAATGTTTGCATATTTTATTTCCTATTTTGATATACGCTCTACACTACTATTTTTGATGTAATATATTTTATAAAAACTAAATTTAGATTTTAATTGCATTTTTGACATTTTTTGACAGATTACGGAAATGTCTAAGGGGTAAAAGAAAGAATCTATATTATTATAAGTAACTGAACCCTTAGCACGGAATATAAGTCAGTAACTTTATCTCTTTTAAAAGCTTTTTCCAATTTTCTATAGGACAAGTTTCTCTAGTCCGGATATGCGACAAGAAACTGATAACGTCATGTCAGAATCGGATGATGATGATGACGTCATTTCTTCTGATCGACGTGTCAAGCTAGTTGTGATTGGTGATGGTGCTTCTGGAAAGGTTATTTATAATATCGAAAAAAAACTATAAACTTCTATTATATAATTACTAGATTATCATTTTTAAAGCTGTATAACTATATTTAGCTGATAAAATGTTTTAAAAAGTCGAAACCAAAATAGTTGGGGTGGCGTGGGGGCGGCAAGTACCTTTAGTTACACCCCAGATTCTGCCCCACTGTTGAACACTTTAGTTTGTGCACCATTTTGAATAATGACGTTATAACCGAGATTAAAATTAAACGAACCTTAATGTTTCAATAATTGAATCTTTCTATATTTATTAACGCATGAAAAAAGATAAAATTGGCGGCTATTTCGAACTCTCATGTAGATTATAAAGATTCAATTTGATTCAATTCTAAATGAAATAAAGCAGTTCAATTTTCAAAAAAAAAAATTCTTAAAATTTTAAAACTATATAAGAATAACAATAATTTTATCGAATAATTTCATAGCTTTGTCAAAATACTTACACGAATACGATTGAATATAGATTCTTATAAAACTTTCTCTCATAAACATTCCTTGTATGTCAATTTACTCCATATTTCAGACTTCACTTATCACTCGATATTCTCAATTGCAATTCGGAAAACAATATAATCAAACAATCGGCATCGACTTTTTTATGAATAGGATTTCTTTACCAGGTTGTGCTAGTTTATTTTAATTTTTGAAATTTCTATTAGCTTATGACTAAACGCATTTCCATTTTTGAATATTTTCTTCTCCATAGGTGGATTAAATGTTGCTCTACAAATCTCTGATATAGGAGGTCAAGCTTTAGGAGGAAATATGTTGGACAAATACTTGTACTGTGCTCAAGTAACGAAACATTTTCATTCTTTCCAGGTTCTAAATTTAATTATAATTAATTTGGAAAATATATTTTCTTTTCCAAAGGGAGTTCTATTAGTCTATGACGTTACAAGTAACAACAGTTTTGAAAACCTCTCTGATTGGTTGGACTATTTAAGCCAATGCGTCATGGTATCTGACTTTCCAATCATGCCAAAACTTGCTCTAGTAGCAAACAAAGGTCATTTATTTAATAAATAATTTCACTTACTCAAATAGAGTAACCGTTGCACCATCGTTGATGTGAATTTGCACTATTTTTGATGTGAATTGGCACCATTGTTGATGTGAATTAA
This sequence comes from Vannuccia rotundouncinata, assembly GCA_034780395.1. Lineage (NCBI taxonomy): Eukaryota > Metazoa > Platyhelminthes > Proseriata > Coelogynoporidae > Vannuccia > Vannuccia rotundouncinata. The sequence goes on along the minus strand of JAUZNC010017360.1, from coordinate 5,559 downwards.
CACCATTGTTGATGTGAATTTCCACCGTAATTTGTTGATGTGAATTAACACCATTTTTGATGTGAATTTGCACCATTTTTTATGTGAATTTGCACCATTTTTTATGTGAATTTGCACAATTTTTGATATGAATTTTCACAATTTTTGATGTGAATTTGCACAATTTTTGATGTGAATTTGCACAATTTTTGATGTGAATTTTCACAATTTTTGATGTGAATTTTCACAATTTTTGATGTGAATTTGCACCATTTTTGATGTGAATTTGCACAATTTTTGATGTGAATTTGCACAATTTTTGATGTGAATTTGCACCATTGATATAAATTTGCACCTTTAACTTTGCCTTTCCTATTGTAAATTGATTTAAATGTGCATGGTTGCATCTTTGTTAAAGCAATATTGATATATTTTTCATTTATTACAACATCATATTCTAATATAGTTATTATACTATTTTAGTTGATCTAGAGCATCTTCGAGTGGTTCCACTGGAAAAACATGATGCTTTCGCCCGACGACATGGAATGTTCAGCTTTTTTATTTCTGCTAAAACTGGAGAATCAGTCAGTCATTTATTGTTAAAATAATTGTATTTTTTGTTTATATCCATGTAATTATGATATTTATTCGTTTTAAACCATCTAAATATTATATTACTAATAGGGATTTTTCTGCATTTTTTTAAATTATACAAACAAAAGCTACAATTAAATTATAGATATATATAATATAATACAATATAATACAAACAGTACAATATTTATAATAAAAATAAGTAAAAACTACAATATTTGTATTGTATTTTTTATTACCGTTAAATTTCATCACAATGACCGTTGTTATTGTATTTTCCTTTTATTAAACAGTTTGTGTTAATTGTATAAATTGTATATTTCTATTATGTACATGCGCCTCTTTATGATACACTCCGCCACATTAAATAATAAATTTAATGAAATAAATATTTTGTTTATATAATTGTTCAGTCACTTAAAAAATATGTAAAATACTAGTTTGTTAATAAAAGTTTTTGTTAAAATATATCGGCCTAAGTGTCAAAAGTGTGATTCTGCAAGAAATACAGTGATTTTCATTTAAATTATTAAATTTAATAACATAATATCGCATTCAATGAACAGTAGTGTGTATAGTCATCTAACTAAAGGAATGTTCATAAATAAGTTGTTAAATCGGTCGGAGCACAGTTTTTTTAAAAATTTATTTAGCTCCATTTGGTCAATGTTTAAATTAAAATTCTTCTCAATAATTCGCAGGTAAATCTATGCTTCTACCAATTTACTGGAGCAATCTGCAATGTTATTCTTTCCACGGGAGATATCTATTCGGCTATTGACGTCATTAAAGCTACAGTGCCAGCACATAACCGCGATATGATTGGTGCAGCTGCAATGACTCACGGAGGACTTTCTCCTAATGAGCACGTGTCATTGGATACCGACGGGGAACTTTCAACGTGTCAAGAATCCAATGCATTACAACAATCTATGAACAACAGGAAGAAAAATAACAAACAGAGTAGTATGTGCAACATTCTCTAATCAAATTAGTACAATTCGTGTATTACTTATAATTTTATTGGTTACAGAAATTAAAACATTTGCCATTTTTGTACAATATTCTTAATATGCTTTATTTTATGACTATTATACCACTAAGAATATTATTTTTATTTTGTATGCTTATACCATTGACTTATATTATTTATTTAGACCGGCAAACTGATCAAAATTACGTCCATAGCGCATTTCAATTATATAAGACATTAGTTTCGTTATAAAGAGGCAATTTAATCAATATTATATATTTTAAAAGGCTTTTCATCATTATAAATTGATTGTATTCCCTTTTAAAAACGAAACTATTACCGTATATAATTGAAATGCATTAATAACTCCCACGAATTTCGTATATATATATATATATATTCCTTCGCGGTTTGTCAGTTTTATTGCGGTCAGTTTGCCGGTCTAGATAAAATATAAATAAGTGTTTGGCTTATACAAAAGGGTACAACCATGTACGTATTTAACATAGAAATTGACTAACGTAATATTTCGCTTTCCTCAAAAAAGGCAAAATTAAAAAAAAATAAACAAAGTCAATTGTAATGTTATTTATTTTAACATACATATTGTAATTTATCGTCCAAAATAGCGGATCAAAGACATTATAAATTTAATATCTATAAATTAAATAATTTCAAAAATCGCTTACAAAAAATTAATATATTAATCAAAAATCAATAAATAAGATATACATACAAGTAAAAAATTTGTATATTAAATAAATATTGTATTCACTTTTGTATGTCAATGTTTGCATTTTTCTGCCTAGAATAAAAAGAATATAACAAACTTAACAATTAAGATTAACATAGTAATTTTGTTATTTGATTTATATTTCATTATAAAATTCATCATTAACATAAATATGGAACGAAAAATGGTAATCAAATTAATGTTACTACCTATATATAGAATATTTTTATAATAACATAATATGTTTAGTTATCAAAGGCAATTAATATTCATTAACATTAAGTTTAGAATAAAAGGTCCTTCACCGAGTGTTGATTTTTGATCCAAGAATAAATAACAACTTTTTATTTTAAATATTTGAAAATAGTTGATACTCGTCTATATAAATATTGAAAAGAACACATTTAAGAATACCTAAAACAACAACAGTACACTTGACACCGTCATAAGAATAGAAATTATTATGGGAGGTATATACCAATAAATATTACTAATTTTATAGGAAATACTTTATATACTACTCAAAATTTAATGAGTTGTAAATTATTATTTATCAGTAAATTTGACGTTCAGAAATTTTTTAATGTTGCATAGTCTACATATATTAAATTATTAAATTTTCTTCAACATGATTGAAAAGTTAAAACAATTATATTTACGAGATAAATATATATATATATATATAAATTTTCAAAACGATTAAAGATAAAGAATTGTTTTTTTTACAACTGATTAATTTAGCACAATTGTGAGAATATTTGATGTTTCATTAAATTATTTTATTATACAGTTTTTAAATTTCGAATCTAAAAAAATAATTTTTGGTTTTTGAAAACCTTAAGATAATTTTGTTATGCATATTTTGCAATTTATTGAACTGTAGTTTAAACCATTCAACACTGTTACATTATCAATTCTTTTGCATATTGAATTTTCCTAAAATTCCAATTTTATTGTAAATTAATATATTTAAAATACAATAAAATTAACTTCTTGTATTTCTTCATACAAAAAGTTTTCAGGAATTATATTGAGCACGCTTTCAATGTTCACATCTCGCAGGTTGTTCACCTCCCCAACCAAGGGGCCTCAATGTCAGACCGGAAAATTAGTTTTGACAGGCAAATCAAAAGTAAATTACCGCGCGATATCCGAGAGTCACTTGTGTCCATTCTAGGTATGGTCAGAATTATGTAAACATAATTATATATTGATTAATATACTAAGAATGGATCAAACCCTACTTTAAAACTATAAAAATTATTTTTTAAAACTATAAGTATTGTTTAACTTAACCGTAAAGGAAATAGCATTGACATATCTATTATTCCTGGAGTAATATTTTCAAAACTCACTTAACCTAAGTGTGAGTAAACGTAAAAGTGAAGTAGGATTTTAAGTGGTATATTAAGAATTTTTCACTTAAGAATGAATGAAAATGAAGTAGGATTTTTAAGGAACATTTTCAAAAAACTCAACTTCACTTTGGTATTTTTTAATCAATTTCACTTAATTAGAAAGACAGTATGCTTACATGTAAACTTCTTATAATTTAGATTGGGGGCGGGGGGGGAGGTCAATGCTCAATTGACGACTTTGCTAATTTTCTTTTTCTGCATATTTTGACTTATACTCTGCAGAAAATATCATCGCTCCTACAAATTGTGGAAGAGCTTGAATATCATTAGACATTCAGATTTGTCTCCCTTTTGGTTGTTAAGGATGAATTGCATCAAGATCAAAACTAGCTAGGAAATATTCTATTCACGTTGGAGGAGGTGTAATTAACGAATACTATTCAGGAATCATCACTGTTTTATTGTTTAATTTGGAATCTAAACCTTTAAAAGTGGCTATCGATGATAAAATTGCACTATTAATCTGTGAACGGATTTATAAACTTATGATTTACGAAAGCCCTCTAACGAATTCAAGCTCGAGGTAATAAATGTCTTGGATTCTATTTAAATTAGATTGTCCTAATTTTTAACTTGTTAATTGTCCATTGAGTAATATTCCATGTAGTTAAAAGGGCAAAAATCTGATTAAACATATACATACACTTAAAGGAGAAATGACATTTAAATGTTACAATATAAATCGTTGTTTAAAAAATTTACTGATTATATTCAACATATATTGGAATAAGATATTTAAAATGAAGTCAGTCTAAGTAGTAAATAGAATATTTAGTGGATATAAAAACAACTTTTTAAATTATCTTTGAAAAAATATAAAATTTTCTTCAAATTTTTGATTATGATTCTAACTTTATTCTCATAGACCTAAAATGGTTACACTACAATATGACAACTCATCAAATGGTTTTTTCAACTAAGGCAATATTCGTTCAATGAGGTTCTTAACATAATCTTATTAGTGTTCTTAAAAATTTTATTGGAATTAAAGACGCAGTTATTGCAAAGTTATAGTCAGTCCACTAATCATTTATAGTCATTTTATATTTAAATGATAATACAATAAACTTGTATAAATTTTTTCATAAAAATGTATATATTTTTTTAAATAAATTAGTCTAGTGGCATAGTTTTCTAATTATGTTCACAAAATCAATAAAATCGATAAAATTACAAATATCCATAAAATTTCTTAAATCCATAAATTCCGAAATATCGATGCAATCTCAAAAATCTTAAAATTAATAAAAAATCATAAAATCGACAAAATCATTTAATCACAAAATTAAATGAATTCAAAAATCACTTAATTCAAAAATCAAAAAATCGATAAAATTTTAAAAATATATAAAATTTTAAAAATCGGTAAAATCACAAAAATCAATAAAATACAAAAAAATAAATCACTAAAATAAATAAATAACTAAGATTAAAAATTCGGTAAAATCAATAAAATGGATAGTATCACAGAATCTATAAAATCAATAAAACCGATAAATTTCAAAAATCACAATTAAAAATAATTTGAGAGTGTGTATCACGAGTTAAACAATGACAATTTACGAGCGCGGAGCACGAGTCACACACTGAAAATTTACGAGTGAGTAGCTTAGTTTAACTACGAGTTCGTAGCTTAGTTTAGCTACAAGTTCGTAGCTTAGTTTAGCTACGAGTGCGTAGCTTAGTTTAGCTACGAGTGCGTAGCTTAGTTTAGCTACGAGTTCGTAGCTTAGTATAGCTACGAGTGCGTAGCTTAGTGCGTAGTTTAGTTTAGATTAGTTCAGTTTAGTTTAGTTTAGTTTAGTTTAGTTTAGTTTAGTTTAGTTTAGTTTAGTTTAGTTTAGTTTAGTTTAGTTTAG
>JAUZNC010017349.1:1051-11923 GCA_034780395.1 Vannuccia rotundouncinata | reverse complement strand
ACACTTATTAATATTCTTAATTTATTCTTTATAACATTCTTAATTTTATCAAAGAGCTAATTTCTAATTTCTAATTTGTAATAATTGTAATTTATTTTATTTTATTGTGTGTTTCTTTGACACACTCCAACAGTGATTCCTACATACAGTACTACTATCCTGCTATTCATCACAAATCTTGATTTGACAGTCATAACATATTTTTAGCCGTAGCTCAATGATCTGTAGTACGCTATTTTATATTTGTTATATGACTAATGAAAGTACAAAATTATTTTCACATTAAAATTATCATCTATAAGGGTGGTGGCGAAAACAGTTTGTTTTGTTATTTTGAATGCGATAAAAAATTTATTTGATACAATATTCTGAAATATAATAATAATATTATTTAAAATGTTTTCAATATGTTTATATATAATTATCATTCTCCTCTATCACCTTTTCACATAGTACAAAAAGAATTTTAATTTCATGACGCATTATATTATCTGTCAAGATTTTCTGCTAGGTGATCCTCAACTTCATATTTTTGGGACAATTTTCTATTGCTAGCAGCATCACATCCGAAGACAAGTCTGTCACAAATATTTATATCAGGTGAATATGCAGGGAATTCTTTTAGACGTTTATAAAATACATTTGGGTTTTGAATAATCGTATTTAAGAATGCAGTTTCCCCACTACACAGATGACGGTCACAAATTAGTAGATCATACAATATGTTGAAAGATTGATTCCATATAGATTCATCTGAATTGATAGAACTATTTCTAGATACAATCTATACCGTATCTTATATCGTATTATATTGTGTTTATTGCTAATTATGCTTTTAACATTTTCATTATTTAGCAATGCTTTATTCCCAGTTCTTTAATGAGTAAGGTATGACATCCTCTCTATTTTTAGCATTGTCAATATTATAATTAATAGTAAAGATTGATGATAAATTCAATTATTTCAACTTTTGTTTAGAATAAATGTTATAATAAAAATAAAATCAGTTGTAATGAAAAGTATATATCGAATTCTCTTAGAATATAATATTCCATTTAATTCTCTCTATCTTTTTTAAAATTGTTTTACTTCCTTAAGTGGTTCTAAATGAAACGTAACGTACTCAATATGTTATGAATGAATCAATCTTCCTTTTTATAATTTAAATACTACAGATTTAAATACGGGTTGAACAATGCAACAATTATTCTAAATGAATATATGTGTATTATTTTTAATAGCATAAAAGAGTTTACACACATTTTTTCAACAACAAAAAATAAAGTAACTTTACAAAAAAAAAAAAAAATAAATAAATATATATATAAATATATATACACACAATGCTATATATAAATAGTAGAACAACTTTTATAAAAAATAAACAAATCCATAATTTAAATTATTCAAACACCATCATTACAAAAAATAAAATTACTGTTTTGTATAGAATTATACAATTAAATAATAAAAAAATTGCATCATACAAGATATATAATAACAAAAAAATAAATTCTAGAGGATTAAATACATTATAGTTCATTAAGTTCATTACAATTTATGATATCTTTTTGAAATGTTAAAAATAGATTACAAGTTTTCTCTTTTCACAGTGAGAATTCTAATTTAATTGAAACATTTCCAAATGAGTTTCTGCTACATTCAATTCAATGTAGTGAGTATCAAAGAATATATTGATTTTATCAGTTCTCTTGAGCTCGGCCAATCCCAGAGCCAAACAAGGATAGAAATTGGCCGTATAGGATCGACATTTTCTCCAAACTTTATTATTTATTAATATTTTAAATTCGGGCATGTGCTTGTGAGCATTTTTTTCTGGGGTAACCTAAAGATAGAGAAAAGATTATATATATATATAGGTATAATGTTTGTTAATTGAAAGGATAAAAAAAAAAATTTTCTGCATTGTATTTATAAAAAGATTTAAAAGAGATTGATAAATAATCTACCTTTAATTTGATGTAGTATAAACCTTCATTCTTGATCCTGATGGTGCCATTGTTGTGAATTACTCCAAATTTTCCATTGTTGCACATTTTGTGCCAATTTATAAAATATGCTTTGTGCTCGATAACTGAAAGAAATTTTTAAAAATTATTAAATATATTAAATGAATGTAACGATCTTTATATTCTTTATCAAACAATTCCTATGTCATGTGTAAATAGAGAAATATAAATAGTAGCTCTACAACTTACTTTTGTCTTGGATCACACTAAAAAATTCATGAACCTGAAATAAAATAATAATTTTAATATGCAATGATTTTTTATGAACTTAACTCAACTACACGAACTTACTAATAAATTTTTGTTGATTCTACATTCGAGTTTCGGATCAAAGTATTCTGGATCCTTTAAAAACTTTGCATTATGAGGTTCCTGGAATTATATGAAAAATCAATACAGTTTCGAAAATGATCTTTTTCAATAAGAAAAACTAAATCACTTACAAATGTGTATGTTTGATTTTGAGCAGCGTATTGAGGGATGGTGCGAGATTCCTAAAACAAATAAATATATGTTATATTAAAATAAACGAATTTCATATTGTAAAAGTGATAATATTGAAAGTTAATAATTCATTGAAGATGTTATTCATTATAAACTAAATTATTAAATACTTAAAACTCACGTTAACTCTCTTATCTAACATGCTGTAACGTTGAGTCATTGTAGCTTTGAAATCAACATAGTTTTGATAGAAAAAGACCCAAATTCCAACGTTTGCTAATAAAAGCACCGTGCAAAATATACCAAAAAAAACTTTGAGATATACATTGCATTGTCGAGGCTTTCCCTCAGTATTGCTTAAAGTTTCCATTTCTTCATTGGAACCTTTATAATAAAATTGACCAGGTATTTTGGATAACTGAAAAGTACAGTAATAATTAGTTACAGATCAAATTATTCAATAAACATAAACTTCATTAAGACTTACCATTTTATATTTTTTTAAATATCGCAAGTCAACTAAAGTTTGCGCAAAAAGTGTTCTTATATATGCTGGAAATCTATATATAATTCGTTTAGTCACCCCTTCAAATCAATGCTCATTATTAAAAATCTTATTGATGACTGTAGTACTAGGTACTGGTTGAAAAATAATCTATCTGAAAATAGACTCAATTTAACTCTATTTTTAGAAATAAATTATTACCTATTCTAAATATTAACACAACTATTTATTTTAGTAATATGATTTACATCATGTATTAAAATTACTGAATAACTAAAACATTTATAAAACTATATTTATAAAACATTCTAAAACTATTTATAGTTTTCAAATAATAAAAATAGACTCAAAAAATGTAATTGATTTTTCTTATTCGAAATATCCAAAATAAATTACTATTTTTTCAAAAAAAAATTTTTTATAACAAATGATATTATTATAAGGATTATTTATTTATATAATATTAGTGATGTACGAGATTTATGAAAAGCAATAAAATTGAATTTATTTATATTTAGGTGAAGATGAACACAAATTCTTTTCGATAGAACAGAGGTGAAAAGGTTGCTGAGGTTTTCTTCCTAATTAGTGAGATTATGGGTGAGAATTTCAAAGAAAGTCGTGGATTAATCTGCTTATTTCATGCATTTGTTATACTCGATAAAATCGGGGGTGTGAACATAAGGTCCCAGGATTATGGGTCCTTATCCCTGAGGAACTCTACATGTTACGACTGATAAATCGCTGAGAGTATTTCAGATCGTGGTAGGCTTCTTCCTGTTTTTGAGATAGCTAGGAGACGATCCAAGAGATAAATGAATTTGAAAAATTATAATAGGCAACCATTTGCACTAACATATTACGGGAGGTCGTATCGAAAGTTTTTCAATAGTCCAATGAGAGAAGTGCAACACGAACGTAATCATAGTCTTGGAACATTCTAATTATGCAGTCACGGGTGAGAATTAAGTCATATGTCGTTGATGACCCAGATTCAAAACCAAATTGGAAGTAATCAATGTGTTGAAGTAAAAATAGTTTGATAATGTGAAGAACAATCTTTTCCTGAATTTTGTGAGGGTATTATAAGGCTCGGAAGGATTAGATTTTTTGGATAGGAACAACATTTGCTATTTTTTCTCAGAAACATACTGGTTGTTAATGCAACCTACAGTTGAATAAGTGACAGAAAATACATCACAGTTTATGAAATCATATTCTAGATATATTTTTTTAACTCGAATAAAAATGTTTGAAAATAAGTGAAAGGTTTACAAAAATAATAATTATGAAAAGATAAAAAAATCAATAATTATTTTATAAATCTTTCCTAAAATTACCGAATAGTCTATTTACACAGTATTATTTCTAACACTTAATAATATGTGACTAATTAATTAAAAAAGAAATTTCATGAATCATTCAACCAAATGACTAATTTGTACTTTTTTCTGAGACTCTTACTCATCCATTCATAATATAAATTCCTTCTATATTAGCCATATTTGGATCTGTCTTTAACTTGATAGAAATAGTACTTGAGGCACACTAGTAAACTTCATTTATACCTACCTATATATGTACATATGCCTTTATATGTACCTCTACATATATTTGTATAGGACTCAGTATCAGGTTCCATCACATCTAGGCCCGTATGCAAACTACACATCCTGGCCTATAGTCAGAAGTTTACACCTTATTGGATATTATAGAACTATGGAAGTTCAATCAGTCTTTTCATTGAAGCACCTGATTAAGTGGAATATATGTTTGACTAAAAAGTAGCCTACCCTTGACTGACTGTCAGTTAAATAGAATTTTCAGTACAGCATAATAAAATGGAGAAAAGGCTTTCAATACTAATTAATAGAGAGGTAAAAAATTGTTTGAGAGATGTGAAATGAATCCTTTATATGATCAAATACCTCTATTCTAAATTTTATAGCGGCACCATTATATTATCATGTATCATTGTCGTAAATCTGTTCTCGATATTATATATGTGTGCTACAATCAAAACCTATAAAACGTTTCGTTCCGACTACCATATCTAAAAAATTTGAATGTATATCATAGCAATATTCTTAAATGTTGTTAAAAAGGAGTAAATGCAGGTACTTTCTAATTTGACATACAATTTAGGTGAAATTAATCATCTACAATGCGTTCCAGCTGACCTGTTTGTTTTCAAAAAAATTTAATGGTGCATACACAGCAAAACACACTTATAGACAATCTATACAAAATGAATAACATACAACTTAGCTATAGATACAAACTAAATCATCAAAATATTTAATTTTCTCACGCAATCAAACAATAATAATTTGTTTTGTGCATTTCATTTCACCTACTCTTTTGGTCTCTTCTTATTAGTCTGAGTACTTATCGTCGCAAATCGCATTTACAGCAGTTGTGTCATTTCGTCTAGCATTCGATAGATTGTTGAGTATTCAAACTATTTTGTACAATTTTTAAATCAAGGTGCCACATACACAAGTCGATCAATTTATTGAATACGATTTTATTTGCATACTACCTGCATTATTCTCACTATTTATATATTTTTGTATGTCATTATTTCAAAAAAATAAATACCTGATTTTTAATTTGATTTAATTAATAAAATTTATATAGACCTAAAAATAATGTACTTGATAGTGGACATTAAAAAAAAAATCGAGATATTATGACACATCTGAGACTATACTCAATACTTCAAGCAACCTAATTAAACCTTAACAAGCACTAATCTGACAAACAGCCTTAATATTTTCTTTAGACCAACATACGTAAATAAAGGAGATGAATGATGAAAAGTATATATAGCACATGAACAAATTGTTTCATATATCCTTCAACAGTACCTATTCAGTCAATAATATTAAAAATATTGAAGAAATAGAAGTCTAATGAATAGAATTGATGATTGTAACTTCATTCTTATATAACTTTACTTATAACATAAAACTAAGCAATAATGCGTCTACGATGTGTCACTCAGAATTGAAATTTAACAAAGTTTCAATGATTTGATACGTACCTATTTCACATACATAAACACATGTAAATGAATATTAATATTAAAACAGTATTTAATTAATAATTATTATATTAAAGCACAACTTCTACAGTGATTCGAGTAGACATTATTTCACAAATTTACGCAGAAGAAAGTATATTTTAAAGAATAGATTATATGTAAATATTATAAGCGGGCACAAATAAAAGAAAAAAGGCGCCACATTATTCTGATTATTTTCTGGCAGCTGCCTGAATTGCCTCATAGCTGGTTACGACGGCACTGCGGCTTTATTAAGCCTTACATCTTAACAGCAACACTAGATTCTGATACTACTGTTTTGTATCGGAGTAGAGAGTTTGGCTGAAACAGTATAATTATAATAATGTTACTCCAGAAAGGTGTCATATATAAGTATTTACATAAGTATTTATATAAGTATAAACTCAACTACTCAAATAATACCGATAAATAGTATTTTACAAACAAATTCCTGTCTATAAATATCTACTTTGCTGTTGTAAATTAATATTTAAAGCCAAAAATGGCAAAAGGGGGTTAGCTCAAACATTGTCGTTTTCTTTCCTTAACTCTATGTTAACTCTTGAACACAAATAATTTTTAAATGAAATTAAGCTAACTTTTTAAATTTAATTTATTTTAAGGCTTGAGCTAATTCACTTTTATAGTTTTTGGCTTTTAATAATATCACTTATTTTTATGTAAAGTTAAAAGACATGTTTTTAGAAAGGATCCCAAAGGAACGAGGATCGATAAGGATTACGAAGTTAAACAAAGTTTTAATATTTAATAAAATTATTAATCTAGTAAATTAATATTGTAAATAATGTTTTAACATAAATATTTCTGACAATATTCTCTAAACTCTATTCTTCAGCATTGGTTGATAAAATTCTTTACAAGCTTTCCCCAAATACTAAACTTAGTTACGTTTCTAGATTTCTAATAATATAATATATACAGCGTGCAAAATGAATTTTCCCCGATTACCCAAATAAGTAAAAAGTAGAATATAAGACTACAAAATTAGAATTTTTAATAAGGCTTCAAGGTAAAAGTTTACAATAATAAACAAATAAAAAATATTTTAAACTTCATAATCCTTAATCCTCGTACATTTTGGATCCTTAAATAAATAAATGTTTCATTTCATTCATATATTTGTTTATCGACATAATACATTAACATGAATTATCATTTAAATTATATAAATAATTGATTTGCAAAAACATTTCTAAAATTAATTATTGATTATTAACTTTAACTAATTTATTACACTCAATTATATAAAATGTACAAATATCAAGCATATATTTTTATTATCGACATAATACATAGATATGTCATCAATTAAAGTATAATAAATAATTGGTAAAAACGCGCATTACTAATATTGACTATTGATTATTAACTTCAACTTATTAAACATATTGTCATAACGATATTAATGTTTATTATAAAACTATTATATTATCAATAATTTCATAATTTCATGTAATTATTATATTAATAAATTATAATAAATTAATTAATAATTAATAGAATAAATAATATTGTGTAAATTGAGGTCTATTTTTTATGCTTTTTACCGTTAGTCCAATCATTTCAAACTTTCAATAATATAAATAATTAATTTAATTTTAACAAATTTATTTTAAATTTTGTTTTTCATCATCTCTTCATACCAAAATAATATATTATAATTTATTCAATTAACTATCTCGTTATATTTAAATCATTCACCATAATTTAAAAGGTTAAAAATAGCTCATTAATTGATCATTACCATATAATACAAATCTTATAACCAATCTTTTAACATCCCTAAGAAATTTAATCTATCCGGATGATGTAAAGTTGTTTCGTCTTTCAAACCGGGTCTTCTCATGTGACAGAAATTTTGAATTTATTAAAACTCCAAACTTATTAATAAGAAAATAGCCACTTGCCAATTTTTGTTATTTTTTAAAATTTGTACAGATAGTTATAATATAATTAGGATCAATCGAAGAAAATCAAGGTTAATCAGTAAATAGCTCCTCCGATCGTAATATAATATCCCAATAGTACAATGAATAAGAATGCAAAAATAAAATAAAAATAGAGAATTTTATATGTGGGAACAATATATATATATAGAGAGCTCCCAAAGTCTTTAATTTCCGCTTTTTCCCCACATTGTGAGCTCCGACTGATGTAAAGTTATAAGAAGATCGATTATTATACTAATTAAGCAGATGGTATATATGTATGTGTGTGTGTGTATGTACGGGCGTGTGTGTGTGTACATACAGATTATTAAAGTTGACTGTATATTTTAAATTCACGAGAATTTATTATCTCTAAAAAAAAGTTATAACTGTATGTATAATTTTTAAAATTATGCATAAAACAGTAGGTACATATAGAGCCATTATATGATGAAGAAACAAAACATTTTTCTAGATAGTTTTTGGGAAATATTGTTAACTTGTCATTTTTAAATCAATATGAAAAAATGCTCAGAGAATTGAAACAAGCGTCAGATATAAATAAAAAAATATTTGATACAATTTTTGTTTATATCAATAACCATTATTTTTTATTATAATGACATATAAAAAATGCCAGTCAGTGGGTTGCAATATTCCGCCAAATGATGTTACATCAATGTTAAGTAAGAATCGTTATATTTAGAATTCACCGCTAGTTTAGATAGATTCAAATGATTACAAAAATTTAAACTATAGTTATTAAAATTATTTAAATATTGTCTGTAAACACCTAAGAGAGTCACGTAAAATACAACGACTAGTTTTTTACTTCAATTATTTCTATAAATAAAAAGGTATTGTTTGATTCGTACAATATACTATAATATATAATTATCGGATCGTACCCTTTTATTTTGATTTTATTTTGGAGAACAACCATCAGGCTATTTTCGTATTTTAATCTTTAGAAAATTCTAACAACTTGCAGAAATTTGCCTCAAATGTTTTATGGATTTTGGAAATCTTGCGACATTTTCTGTTGTCAAAATTCGATTAGTTATATAAATAATTTTTATACGATTAGTATACGATTCAAATTATATTCAAAGAGAATAATTCCAAATTATATCTTCGTCAGATTTGTAGTAAGAAGGTTTTAGGAAAAAAATTCCCATAAAAATACATTATAAAAGGCTTACATAGTAAAACCCGGACTATAATCTTATACTTATATTTAAAATTTAAAACGTGCTTAACTTAGTAAAGTTATTCCAAATAATTACTCACACTACTTTTTTAGGTACTTTGAAGCATCCACTAACTAGATTGTAACGTAAATAGTATAACACGCACATAATTTAAAATTATATCAAATTTACGTGAAATATAGATTAAATGCGACAAAGGAACCCTTTTGAACCCTATTGCTAAGAAAATATTGATTTGAATTCATGTTGAAATTGTTTCTTCTGTTTCAAAAAATCTAAATATATTGAAAAGAGTGAAATGATCTTGAAAAGAGAAACAATCTTTCGATTCTCGTATTGATGTCATTCCAAAAACTACTATATTTCTCTCTCCAAAGGACAAACCATGGATCACTCCTATATTAAAGCACCTAATTATTCAATGATGTCTAGCATACATAAATAAAAAAAATTGTTTATATAGTTAAAATTATTTTTTTGTATATATATGTAACGGTTAAGTTTTGCTTAGTTTTGCGTTGAAACCAATATTTATGCATCCTATTGTATCCTATAATAATCCAACAATTTTCGGATTATTATGTTAAATTTTAACTTCAATACAGATAAATGCTTCATCATCTATCGTATTTCCTTTCTATTACCTTTAAAGAGGTTAAATTAAAATCATGTTTAAAATAAATTTTGTATTAAAGTTTTGCTTATGAAATGTATTCTTAATAAAATGTGTAATGATTACTAAAAGTGTATTTGAGTTTAAATATAATACATTAAATTATATATATTAAAATATATAAAATTATATTTAAAAAGATAAAAATGCATGGACAGTATACAAAACTAATTGTTTACACGCTGTGGGATATACTATATATCTACCATTTATACCGGTCTCCAATCTAATACATCTACCACTGATTTCAAGGCTGTAATAAATAATATAGTTTGTTATTGGTATGTTTTTCTTTGCAGTTTGTCGGAATTTGTTTTAAGTAAATTTTTTGGTTTGCAGTAAATAATAAAATTATATTTCCGCTTAATTATGTTGCATCTATGCGTTTGATTATATTTTTTTAATTAAAGTGGATTATTTATTTATGTTGGACGGATTCATACACAATTTGAAATGTAATAATAAATATTTTCGCTATTATAATAGTTTTTATATCAGCATATCTAATATGCCGGGGTATATCAAAGAGGCATGCACCCAATAAATTGGTAAAATACAGTAAAATAACAAAAATACATTATATATAAAATTTATGGCTAAATCTTCAAAAACTAAAATACAATTTTTAATGAATAAATTAGTATTAATCCGACGTTTTGGCAATAATATCAATGTAAAAGCAAAATAAAAGACCATCATTATTTCGTATTTTACCCAAATATTAATTTTTAAAAATAATTACAAATTATTATTATTTAATATATTACTATTACACTTTTTAACCAAAATAATGCCAAAGAAAGAAAAACAAATATTCACTAAACATTTTCACCTCCGACCTACAAATACAAGAAGCTTTCTTCAAATCAGAACTACAAATACCAGAAGCAATAGTCAAATCAGAACTACGAATACGAGAAGCAATAGTCAAATCAGAACTACGAATACGAGAAGCAATAGTCAAATCAGAACTACGAATACGAGAAGCAATAG
>JAUZNC010017338.1:5101-26618 GCA_034780395.1 Vannuccia rotundouncinata | reverse complement strand
GATCCCGAGATATAAGTGACGGATAGACTATATTGAGAGAATTATCTCATTTTTAGGTTTTTTGTTATTTTTGGATCGAAGACGTAAACTTTTTGAATTTTTTTTTAAAAACGTATTTTTATTTTTTGACGAGCTTTCCAATGGTATAAGTCATTAGTCTGTAGGTAGTCTAGATCCCGAGATATAAATGACGGATAGACTATATTGAGAGAATTATCTCATTTTTAGGTTTTTTGTTATTTTTGGATCAAAGACGTAAACTTTTTAAAAAACGTATTTTTTTTGACGAGCTTTCCAATGGTATAAGTCATTAGTCTGTAGGTAGTCTAGATCTTGAGATATAAGTGACGGAGGATCTAATTTTTCCGTTTTTTCAAATTTTCGGATGTTTAAGACGTAAACTTTTTTATTTTTTAAAAAAAAATGTATTTTTATTTTTTGACGAGCTTTCCAATGGTATAAGTCATTAGTCTGTAGTTAGTCTAGATCCCGAGATATAAGTGACGGATAGACTTTTGAGTGAATTATCTCATTTTTACGTCTTGTTATTTTTGGATCAAAGACGTAAACCTTAAAAAAAAAATTTAAAAATTATTTTTATTTTTTGATGAGATTTTCAATGGTATAAGTCATTAGTCTGTAGGTAGTCTAGATCCTGAGATATAAGTGACGGAGGATCTTATTTTTCCGTTTTTTCAAATTTTCGGATGTTTAAAACGTAAACTTTTTTAATTTTTTTTAAAAAACTTATTCTTATTTTTTTACGAGCTTTCCAATGGTATAAGTCATTAGTCTGTAGGTAGTCTAGATCCCGAGATATAAGTGACGGATTAAGTGACGGATTAAGTAGCGGATAATGTTTGTTGTTTAACATTGAAAATTTGTACATTACTATTTTTAAATTGTGTCAATTCTAAGCAATATTTTTGGAGTGTAATGGGAATTTAATGTAGAATTTTCTTAATTTGTAGTTTTTTTAAAGAGTCATGTCATGATAATAAAGGGATATTTTTTATGTGGGAGGAGATGTTTTATAGATTACTATGGCTCTGGTACATGTTTGTATTTGTATAAAACTGCAATTATATGTTTGCCAATTTGAATTAGTTTAATTATTTTACAGCAAATACAGAAATTATTTCCTAACTACCTAACTTTATGTTCAATAATATAATATTACAATATTTTATGTATTGACACAAAAATTCTTATGGTTAAAAACGTAATTTCTACAGTTAAAAGGTTTAATTTTGACTTCAATATACATTTTAAAATAAATTAAATTTTATTTTAAATGTTTTTATAGATTTTGATATTTACCTACCAGCTGATTACGATGTTTTTAAAATCTACACAAATGTTTTATGTTTACAATCACTACGCAACTTTACTTATTTAAACACAAAATCAATAATATTGCCGTTCCATTGAGGAACTCGCACATTGAAGTAAAAAAATAATGGGAGTCATTAAAACAAAAAGTGCCTCCCATTCTAAAAAGAATAAATATGTAATAATTGACTTACTAATAATAGGACTAAGCGATTTTTGTATCTTGGAGCCGGACTAATACTCAAAATGCTGCTTAAGAGAAGACCACTTAAATATTTCATTAATAGTTTATAGTTTGATTATACTCTGCTAAAAGTTAAAATTATTGTATTAAAAAATATTTTCCAGGATTTATATATAAATTTTAACCTTAATCATCAAATAATTCAAGATTTTCTGATTTTAGTTTACTTCTTTATAGTATTTTTGTTGTTGGCCTATTGTTTTTTTTTGCGAAGGATGAGACGAAACTTTTTCTTCGTCTATCTCAATTAAAAAAGTATGTATACAAACAAGAATCCCGGTAATTCAAATATCGGCATTTTCTTATAATACAGTTATTATAAGACGTCCTTTTAATTTCCATATAAATTTGAAACGCAAGTGTAATATTATAATTTTTTTTAATTTAATATAAATTTTGTTTGTATTGTAGATTTTATTTCTTGTTGAGTTCGTTTATCAGTATTTATTTTACTTTTACAAAGGGAGTATGGATATTACAGTTGTATCAATAACATATGGGGATATATTTATGGTTATTGTATAAATGACAACTGTATCCATAAAATATAGGGGTAGAACTATAGGAGCAAATTTAATGCATGTACCCATTCTGGTATACAGAAGACATGGAATACAGGCTGGTATTATACCAGACAATTCTGGGTGAATTGATTTAAAAATTAAATTTAATTTATCCAAATATTTATAAGTATTCCAGTTCTTAATTTTATTTATTTACAAGTATTATTTTTTTGAAAATAATTTTAGAAATATTTTAATTATTAATTATTTTAGACATCACTGAAAATAAAATATAAATTATTAATCACAAATAATTGTTAAATGAGGTTATATATGTTACATCTGGTTGGTAAATAATAGTTGTATGAATGGTTGGTTAATAATATTTTTTATAGAACCTTTCATATTGTTTGTGGACCATATGTTGAACTAATCTGATGTCAACCATACATATGGTTTCAAGAATTCCTTACAATAAATTCCAAAAGTAAAACAAGGTTTGCATAAGTGAAAGTAAATTAAAAATAAATCAATGTTAAAATAAATCAATGTTTTTAGAATAAATGTTTCAGCATGTTTTATTTCAAATTATTTAATTTTTATTTTGCTTATTAATACTTTTAAAATATTTTTGTTCCTGTACAGAAAATAAGAAAAATATAGTTTTATAATTACCCATTATTTGCCAATGGTATGTATGGTTTGCAAATTATTTGACCCTGTTTATTATAGCTAGCATTGTTAAATTCAAAACTGTTACTCTATTGTACTCTGAGTTTGCAAACCATAAATACCTTTGGCAAATAATAGGTAATTATACAACTATATTTGTCTTATTTTCTGTACATAAATAAAAATTTTATTGGAGAATTCATAATTTGCAAACCATACTGTCCTGTGTGTACCATTGACGAATTTTATTTCTATATAATCAGTTATCATTGAGAATATTGTTTTCATAATATTCTAGCCATATTTATTATTATTCAAAGGGCTTTTAATACTCTTGACATGCTGATGAAAATGTTGTGTTTGTTTAAAGGATTTTTACATATTCCAAAAAACTTTAAAATTTCCAATTTACTTACCATATGTACAGTTCATTAAACTGTACAATATCTCCTGTTGACTTCAACTGTATTTATGGTCAACCATATGTATGGTTTGCAAATGGTATGTATGGCTGGGTACAAAAATATATTTGCCAACTATTCATACAGCTTGCAAACCATATAAATTTGTCAATCAGATGCAAAATATATATTAAAATAATTCATTATAATTCATTAATTATATATTTACATGCTTTATTATACATAGGTATATAAGGGCATTTATAACTGATAAAAATTTAATAATAACAAAATTTCAAAAATTCAAATAAAAAAAATAATAAAAAAGACAATATTTATTCCTGCAACAGTCTGGGCTAATGTCATTTTAAATTTAATTAAGATAATAGCCACTTTAACAATTTCTTAGTGATTTATTTTGCATGTATAAGTTATATTGCCTTAGATGATTCATCCATTTATCAAAGTTTGAAAAACTGGTACAACCTTGGAATTTAGAAATTTTATTAAATAGTCTTAAAATTGGTAAAAGTATTTGAATTTATAATGTGTATTATCATTAGTTAAATGGTCCAGAACTAAATGAAATAATTATATTTTTAAAATTTCTAAATTTTTATTCCATACTTCATTAACCTAACCATGCTCATTAACATTCAATGTAGGTTTATATTTCGTGCTTGTTGCTTTAGTATAGTATTTAAATATATTGCATAAATCTTAAAACATCCATGTTTTTACTATATCTAGCTAGGAAATTGCTGGAATTTCTCATTGAGTGGAAAAGTCTTGAAATAATCTTTGAATTGCTTTTTAAAATTGTGTATTAACTCTGATTTATATAAAACTGTATTGTATTATTACTATACCTATATCCCTAATTTTTATTAATATTGCTCTGATATCGTTGTCCTTACTTTTATTTTAGATTTCATATTGTATTCAATATTTTTATATTTTTTGCCTCTCTGGAAAACTCCATCATTTTAAATATAATACTATTATAAATCTAGTATTAGTGTTTTTTGAATATTAAAGGATCTTTAAAATTTTATTTATACCGTTAAATTCAAACTGTAATAAATTTAGCAGTCACTATCTAGAATTACTTAAATAGCATTCTATTCACATGGTGCTAGATTGCAGGCTGGATCTTAGATAGTCATTATTACTCCAGCCTGCATTCCAAATAGCCTTATAAGAATAAGTATATCTGGTCTACAATCAAGAATTGTATATATAAAAGAATAAAAAAGGTGCTTGAATTTCATTTCTTAAATTATATTAACTTAAACACATTTATTGAATAAAATCTTTCTACTGATCTGCAAATTTCTATTTATTTTAAGTTGGAAAGATCAAATGATATTATATATTTTATTATAAGATAATATATTCTACACACAAAATAAAATGTATACTATTTTTAAATAAAAAAATATATTACCTGATATTACACATACTAAATATCAGTGGGATATTATCAGTGGGATATTATAAAATCCTTCAATCAAAATTTATAATAATTGATAACATTATTATATAAAAGGTAATTCAAATACAAATAATAAATTCATTTAATATTTACCAATATTAAAGTTATACTAATTTAAATCATATTCTTTATTAATATACAATCTCATATTTGGTAAATGCTCAAAATATTCAATATAAAAGTAAAAAATCTGTATGGAAGTAAGCTGTGATATTTCAAACCAAAACAGATACTCTATTTAAAGTTAAAAAATTGTTTAATTATGAATATTAACAAACATGCATTCATTTTGTATTTTATGTAACCTTCATTAAAAGTTTATTTATAAATGAAATACCTAAAGCTAGTTTACTATTACTATAGCTGTTATTCATAAAATAACAATTTACAATTAAAATTTGCATGATTATTATGAATCGTAGTGGTGTTATATGTTTATAAAGTAGATGTTTATTTACAGACCAAAACAATAAAAATATATGTGATGTAATTGAAAAGGTACACTGTAGTAATAATTACTTTATTGTAAAGGTGTTTATTGACATGTGTTTCTGTAAATTGTAAAAATGATTTCATATATGTGTTTGTTTCATCTTTACTATATTACTAATTTCATCTTTAGTAAAATACTTTATGTAGTCATAATTTTTAATCATAATGTACCAAAAATCGCAAAAACAATATATTTTTAGTTCTACTCTACATACTTTACACCCAAATGCTATAATATATTTATTAAAAAAAATTATAGGGTGGTGTATATATAATTATATCCAACCTAGTTTAAAAACAGATTGCGAAAGATATTTACAGAATACGAAATTGTAGTTTACAATTTTTATATAATATGCCAATCATTATTTAAGAATAATACCTATATATTTTAAAAATTACTGTGTACAAAACCTGAATATATATAATTTATAAAGAGATTCACAATAAATAAAAAAAGTCAATTAGAAAAATTTTACATTTAAAATAGTTTGAAAAGTATGTTTCCTTAAATAAATAGATTTAACTAACCATGGTTATGATTCTCTTTTTAAAAGCTTTACATTAACCACCAATCTTAATCTAAAATTGAATTATAAAAAATTGTTTGTAATAATTTTCATTGAATTTACGAGAATTATTTTTTATATTAAAAGCTACACTTGTACAATTTGTGTACTAAATGTTAATCTCCTCTTTGGTAATGAAATTTAGAAAGATGACTGATATTGCTTATCAGGGACCTTGGGATCCAAACATCGACCCAGCACTAAATGTTCCTCAGGAAGTCGACTGGGAGAGCGGAGACAGTTGTGCTAAACTCTATGAAAGATCACGAATCAAGGCTTTGGCAGGTAAAACATTTTGTAATCAATAACACTGATGGATTACAAATGTCATTATTTAAAAAATGAAGACCACTAAAATGTGTGTACTGGCATCGTCATGATTCTACTATCTTTTATTTAAAATAATATTTTTATTACTGAGGCATTTGAAATTTGATTTTTGTTACTGTATGATTCTTTTAAGAATGATTTTTACATAATTACTTAGTAATTTTGATATGAGTTTGTAATTGTATTGGTAAATGATTTAGTTGGGTATAATAATATAAAATTTTTAAAACTAATATTTTATACATTTTCCTTTGATTGCGATTATAATTACACGTAAATTAACATAAATTAATTTTTTAATTTTATTTATTTATTTATAAATAAAAAATTCTAATTTATACAAGATTTTTTTTACTTCTATAGTTTATCATAAACGATTAATTTTTTAAAGAAATAATTAAGTTGTTGTTTTTATAAATATTTTATCCAGATTTCTCTTGTGTTTGATTGAAAATTTTTTGTGTCAACAATTTGATCCCAACTTAAGTTTTGTTTTCTTCAAATTTCTTGTTTGTAAATGAAACATTTGTTTACATATGTTAATTACCTGTGTCAACATATGTAACGAAATAAGAAAACATCTTTTTGAAACATCAAAATAAATTTTTTGGAAATTATAAGGATACTTTGTTTAATTTATCTTTGATCTAGTAACGTTGAATTAATTATTTTTTATGTAAATATAATCTAATTATGTAAATAAAAAAAAAACTTGTATACTTAAATTCATGTACAAAGTCTGCAGCAATCATGAAGAGCAATATAAAAGCTTTTCAAGATTTTTATCTAGTTTTATTTATATTGCTATTTAATTAGTCAACATTTAATCCAATCCATTCAGACGAACGTGAGGCCGTTCAGAAAAAGACCTTCAAGAAATGGGTGAATTCACATCTATCAAAAGTCAGTTGTTATATTGAAGATCTTTTTATTGATCTCGGTGATGGTAAAATGCTTCTCAAACTTCTTGAGCTGCTTTCTGGCGAGAGATTGGTGAGTTATTAATTATTTATCATCATCAATTTGGAAAATAATTAATTTATACTTTTTCTGCTCTAGCCGAAACCAACGAGAGGTAAAATGCGCATCCATTGTCTGGAGAATGTGGATAAATCTTTGAACTTTCTGAGTGAACAACGCGTTCATCTAGAGAACATGGGGGCTCACGACATAGTTGATGGCAACACAAGACTCACACTGGGTCTTATCTGGACGATTATACTACGGTTTCAGGTTGGTTTTATTATTAACCAGAACTATTATCCGCCTTAATGTTGACAATAACGCCCCTGTCGGTTGTTTAGATTCAGGACATTCGAGTTGAAGAAGTGGACACTTCAGAAACCAAGCAAGCTAAAGACGCCCTGCTCCTTTGGTGCCAGATGAAGACGGCGGGTTATCCCAATGTCAACATTCGGAACTTTACCACATCCTGGCGTGATGGACTCGCATTCAATGCAATCATTCACAAACACTGTCCTGAATTGGTCGACTATGTACGAATGTCTCGGGCAGCACCGTCGGAGAACTTGGAGCACGCCTTCAGAATCGCTGAACAATTGGGACTGAGCCGACTTCTCGACGTGGAAGACATCGATGTCGAACAACCCGATGAAAAATCAATAATCACCTACGTGGTCACATTCTACCATCTCTTCTCCAAGTTGAAGGCGGACACTGTGCATTCCAAGAGAATAGGCAAAGTGGTCAATCAAGCCCTGGAAACTGAAAGCAGCATGGAACACTATGACAAACTTACTTCGGATCTTCTCAAATGGATTGAAGAAACTGTTCTACTCCTTAACGATCGGACCTTTGCCAACTCCCTGTCTGGTGTACAGCAACAGTTGGCTGCCTTTAACACCTATCGCACAATTGCAAAGCCAAGCAAGTTCACCGAAAAGGGCAATCTAGAGGTTGTCTTATTCACAATTCAAAGCAAGATGCGGGCCAACAATCAGATACCCTATACGCCTAGTGAAGGTCGTCTCATTTCAGATATTAACAAGGCTTGGGGCAGTCTTGAGACTGCGGAACATGCACGTGAACTGGCCCTTAGGGATGAACTAATACGGCAAGAGAAGCTGGAGCAACTGGCTTCAAGATTTGACCGTAAAGCCGGTATGCGGGAGGCATGGTTGTCAGAAAATCAGCGTTTGGTTTCCCAGGATAACTTTGGCACGGACCTTCCTGCTATTGAGGCTGCTACCAAGAAACACGAAGCCATTGAGACAGATATATTAGCTTACGAAGAGCGGGTTAATGCAGTTTTGTTAGTTGCCAAGGAATTGACCAGGGAGGGTTATCATGATGTTCAAAGAATTGAAGTTAGAGAAGCGAATGTTTTGCATTTGTGGGATGTGTTACTCTCGCTGCTTAGAAATCGTCGATCACGTCTCGAAATGACATTACAATTGTATCACGTCTTCCAAGAAATGGTCTACATACTCGACTGGATTGAAGAAATTAAAATGCGCCTGCGATCCACAGATTATGGCAAACACTTAATGGGCGTTGAAGATTTACTACAGAAACACGGGCTTTTAGAAGCAGATATCAGAGTTCTTGGTGAACGTATGAACCAGGTCATTAAGCAAGCCAGCACTTTTATTGATAGTGAGTATCCAGCTGAGTTCGGAGACTTTCGTCCTGCACAGCCGGAAGAAATCGAGCATCGAAATGCCGTACTCAGAGAGGCTTACCAAGATTTGCTCGCCTTCTCCCGACAACGTCGAAGTGGCTTGCTCGAGTCCCGCCTACTTTGGCAGTGTCTCTGGGAGATTAGTGAAGAAGGTCAGTGGGTGCGAGAAAAGACTCAGCTCATGTCAAGTCCAGATCTTGGTCATGACCTCAACTCTGTACATCGTTTATTAAATAAGCACAAGGCCTTGGAAGAGGATCTTTTGAATAGAAGAAATGTTATCAACACTGAACTAGACCGAGGACGCAAATTGATCCGCGCCGGTAACATGGGTTCCACAGAAATAGGAGAAAGGATTGAGCGCATGGAATCGTCTTTAGAGGAACTGCAACGACTCTCTGATGATCGTAAGGCTAAACTGGACGAATCCGTGGAATATTATCAATGTTTGGTGGATCTCGATGATGTTGATAGCTGGATGAAAGATATTCTTCATGTCTTTAAGGATGTGGATGTAGGTACCAGTGAGACCACTGTTCAATCTCTCTTGCGGAAACACGAAGAGGCAAATCGGCAAATGTCCGATTACCGAACGGTTCTTGAGGGGCTGCATCAACAGGTTAATGATCTGAAAGAGGACGGAGTACTTGATGTAGGAGTGGTTCGATCAAGATTGTCTTCCATTGCTAAGAGGTTCAAAGAGATTGAAGAACTGTCCAACTTTAGACACCAGAAATTGAGCGACGCTCTGGCAATGTATAGGGTGAGTGATCATTTCAATTCTAACCATTTTTGTTAAAGGCTTAGCCGATATAGCCATCAATATTAATTAAATTTGTTTTTGAATTGGATCAAAGAAGTACCTTTTATACGCATTTAACAAACCACATACACCACTAAAATATAAAATAAAGTTATTTTTCTTCTGTAGGTTTTCTCAGAGGCCGAGACTGTCCGCACCTGGATTAACGAACGCGAAAAGCTTCTTTTTACTCTTGTGCCTGGTGAAGAGATCGAGGAACTGGAGGTGATCCGACATCGTTTCGATGGTTTTGAGAAGGAGATGTCCAACAACGCCGAACGTGTAGCCACGGTGAACATCCTAGCCGAGCGACTCATCTCAGTTGAGCATCCGGAGACGGCCCAGATTCTCACCAAGCAGGACGATCTCAACAAGACCTGGAACTCGTTAGCTGACCTGGTGGAAGAGCGACGAAGTCAACTGCAGTCTTCGTATCGTTACAATCAATACCTGATTGAGTGCAAGCAGACGGCCGAGTGGATACGGGAAAAGGCACGACTTGTAGAATCGACAGACGAACTTGGTAGGGGCCTAATATACATTTAGTTCTCTAGAAAATGATTTGTTTTATTGCAATTAAACTATATAATAGATTGACATCTATATTTATAGCACAAACAAATTGACAATTGTATATTTCACATTTTTCTGTTAATTAATATCCTAGAAAGTGTTTGGCTGTCTATTATTTTCAATATCTACAGCACCTTCCATTGTTAATTCAAATCTTGGGAACTGCTCCGCCTATCTATAGTTTTAAATACCTACAGCACCTTCCAATGTTAAATCAAATTTTGGGAACTGCTCCGCCTATCTATAGTTTTAAATATCTACAGCACCTTCCAATATTAATTCAAATTTTGTGAACTGTTCTGCATATCTATAGTTTTAAATATCTACAGCACCTTCCATTATTTATTCAAATTTTGGGAACTCTTTGGTTATCTATAGTTTTCAAAATAAATGTAATTTTCGTGCTGTTTTGTTTTTCAACTAATTTTTGTAAAATGTTCATAAACAAAACTGCAACAATGAGTGACACATTTTGACGTTTTCAACACCATTTAGGTACACTGATCGCTACATTTTTAGTAACATTGATCGGTTGAGATTTTCTTCAATGCTCATAATATATCCCAAAACAAAAACAAAACTTCTTGCCAATGGTTGGCGAAGACGAAACCACTAGATGTCCAATCTATGTATAAACATATTAAATATCTATAGAAGAAACATTGTACTTTTAATAGGTGACGACTTGTCTGGAATTATGCAGCTCCAACGCAGAATGGGTGGTCTTGAACGGGACATGGACGCCATCAAGACCAAGTTGGAGCGACTCGACTCTGAGAGTTCCGATCTACAAGAACAACGACCCGAAGAAGCGGCCATAGTTGCCGAAGAGAAACTGCAGCTGACTCATCTCTGGGAGGAGTTGACCGATATGTTGAAAGAGAGACATGATCGTCTAACGGAATCCTCTGAGCTTCAAGTTTTCTTGCAGGTGAGGTGGTCTGGGGAATTTTGTGTTTATCAGTTTCAAGATAACATTTGTTAAGCTTCCCCTTCGCCTCCATAGGACCTAGACCATATCCACCTTTGGCTAAGCCGCATGCAGACGACAGTGGCTTCTGAAGACATTCCCAAAGACCTCACCGAAGCGGAGAAGTCGCTGGTCCAGCACGAGGAGTTGAAGGAGGATATAGACTCGTATGAGGCTGAGTTTACACGCTTGATTGAGTTTGGCAGGAAGATCACCGAGGGGGAAACGGATGCGCAGTACATGTTCCTGAGTCAACGACTCAATGCTCTTGAGGAGGGCTGGAAGGATCTAAGACAGATGTGGGAGAACCGTCAAAACTTGCTCAGCCAGAGTTTATCCTATCAGGTGTTGTATATTATAGAGTTCTCAATAGTGCTTGATTTATTAATGACAAGTTCGTTAATTTTCAATACAATTTAAACAATTTTTTATCTTTGAATACTTTTTAATATGTTTAAAATTTCGATACAAAGCATATTTTTGTTTGCTATTACACTGATTTGATTTGAAATGAAAAAGTCGTTTGAATATCATTAATTAAATAATCATATCTGTTTATTTAAAGGATCGGTAGCTGGAGCCACATTTTGTTTGTTTTATGATTCGCTATATTATTCCTGTTTTAAATAAAGAAATCATTTTTATTATAACGTTCTTTAATTTGTCAATTTTTCTAAAATTGAGCATTTTCTATCAATTATTTGATTTCAATTAACATTTTGTTTCAATTTTCGTTGAAAATTAAATTCTCAAATAATTAAAATATTAGTAATGTTTTTCTTCTAGATATTCCTTCGCGATGCTCTGCAAGTGGACGTCCTTTTAAGTCAACAAGAAAATTTTCTCACGAAGGAGGATATTCCAGTGGGTCAATTCATTCTATAGTTATAATGTATCGAATACCAGTTAATTAATTTATGTTAGCAAAATACTTTAAACAAAATTGTTATTAATGAGGAAGGTCTTTTAAGTTGGAACACATATATCAATTAAGACTTTCTTCTTTATCTCTGCCTTTAATTTTAATTCTACATTTTTAAACGAATTATTTCATAACGTTTTTGGATACTAACTACAGTATATAAATCCTAAGTTCACATAATACACAAAAAATTGAGATCTGTTGTTGCTAATTAATCGATAAACCTTCTCAAATGGAACTTCTATTTGCTTTGTTTGTTGTCACTTGAAAGCCCGCAAGATGACAGAATTATTCCCCTAATTCCATCTGGGATTTAATTTTAATATCAAATATAGTTGGTCATTATATGTCCATTATTTTAGCGATTATTACCAAATTTTGGTGGATATGAACTTTCTATAAACTCGAATTTATACTGTTTGTAATTAATGAAAATGTTTTAGTTCTATACATTTAAATTACAAGGTAATCAATTTCAATTATTAATAAAATTGTATAAACTTTTATGTTTATCTTATTAATCAAAATAATATTAAATAATAATTTAAGCATAGCATTCTGTTCTGAAAATGAAGCTTAAGATATCAAGAAAGCGTTATATTCAAATCAAGTTTGCTTGATCCTTCCAGAAGTTTGGGAAACCACTAATTTCAATATTGGAATTTAACCTTTTCTTACATTGCCACCTTTGTTGTAGAAGAGCTCAGAAAGCCAGGTAATGTATCTTTATTTTGGGTTGCGCACCACATATCGCCTTATTTTCTTAATGATTTGTTCACCAGTGCTTTTATTTATCTTTTGATTATAAGTTAATACTCCGAAGTGCAATAATTGTTATACCTTGTTTGATTATAACACATTGAGTATTATTCCTTTACAAATTTATTTATTTTCTTAATCATCCTAATTAATTTGTCAAATTTGAATCCGATTTTAAAATCATTTATATTAAGAATATTTTACATTTTAAATAATAAGTTTAATAGCGTTTTTTTATTTGATAAATTCAATGTTACGAAATTATACCGGCTATTTTCCAATTTTTGAGTTGAATATATTTTAATTACTGATCGCAATTTTATTATGATTTCAGTATATTTTAATCATTTATTTATATTATCAATTAATATTTTATCACCAACAAATATATATCCATGTCCACTTTTCTATATACAATATATTTTGTTTATTTTATCCCTGACTATCATTCCACTTCTACTTTTTTGATATTTAATGAAATTATGCACGGCTATGTTGCTTTTTAAAATATTATAATTATAACATTTTATTGTTTTTATTTTAGTAAATACCTTTATTTATATGTACAAATCTCTCAATTAACTAATTAAATTGGATTGGACAACAACGAAATAAAAAGTGAATTTTGAAAATATATTTTTCAGCGTTAGAAATGTTTTAAATTTTAGAATAATCATGTTAGAACTTCTTTTTTATTTAAATAATAAAAGTTTTAACAATAAAATCAATTTAATTAAAAGCGATTATATAATTTGTGTCTAAATTAATATGTAATACAGAATAGAATACTTCAGCTAGAGATATCATCTTTTTATTTCACAGAATTATTCCGCTGTGGTTCTGTGCTATTTTAAAAATAAAATTGACTATTATCTGTAGTTATTCTTATCTCTAAATATAATTATCATATATTATGAATTAAAATTATTGGAGTTGAATTATAGTTTGCAGTAGTGTATACCTCAGTTGCGACATTAATTACTATTTTCTTTATATTTTCGCTACTACTATGATTTTGAATATCATCAGTTTAGGGAACATGTGCTAGATTTCATTGTGTGCATTGTGATTTAGATAACCCTAGAGAGCGCTCAGAACATGCTGCGGCATCACGAGAACTTCACGAGCACCCTCAACACCAATGACGAACGCATCTACGCTGTGTCAGAATTCGGGCAGAAACTCGCTGAACGAAGTCATTATGCCACTGAGAAAATTCAGCAGAAAGTTCAAAACCTACTTGAAAGGTAGGACAATTGATTCCTTTAAGTCTGATTATTTCTAAAATTTCTGGAGTCGATTTTCAGACGCGACCAGAATCGAAGGCGTTCTGATGATCGTTACGAAATGCTCAAGGATCAAGTTCTTATTCGTGAACTCTCCCAAGATGTGGATGATGTAAGTTTCAGTGAGCCTTTGATTCTGGACCTCTCGATATATCTTGAGCTGGTTAATATCTCCCCTGTTCCCGTCTTCAGTTGGAAGAATGGGTCCAGGAGAAGATGATTGTGGCCACAGACGTGAGCTTCAGAGATGAGAAGAACATCGCCCGTCGGTATAACAAACACCTCGCCTTTGAGGGGGAAGTGGAGGCTAACAAGGAGCGCTTGCAGCGAGTTATTCAGGTGTGTTCATCACAAAGGTGGAATAAAATGAAGTAACCCCGATATAACTAACCTTTTTAATTTATATTTTTGAATAACGTTGCATGAATGTTCAGTTATTCATTTAAATTTGACGATCGACTATAGTTAAGTAACATTAATAATTAATAAACTATTAAATTTGTCTTCGAAAGAAATATAATTAATTATTATATATAATATAGTATATGTAATAATACGTTGCTTTTCATATTTTTGCAAGTTACTTTCAATTAATTATAAATTGAAGGTAAATGCTCTTTTCTGACTATTTTTTGTATCAAAATATTTAAAAATAAACACATGTTGTAATTTACCAAATCATAGTAACACCATCATTCCTTATGATTTTAAAAATGGTTTTTCCTATTTTGTGACAAATAATCCATTTTCCGTTTTTGTGAGTTTCGTTATTTAGACAGAAAAGCAATTAATGTGGTTACAAATACACACTTCTCGTATCCAAGATTTTTTTATTACTATGAATGCTATATTAATTTCATTGATTAAAACTTTGTGAAATAAATTTTAATGATTTTTGAGATATTTTTATTGCAACTGAAATTATTTTTTATACTTTTTTTAAGTGATTAGATCTGATTAAAAGCATACATTAATTAGCCTTACATTAATACACAATTACAATAATAACCAGACTTTTATCTAGAACCTGGAAGAAGGAAAAGGATTCACCCATGGATTTTATTAATTCAAGGATCTTGCGGCACACTTTGTCACTATGGAAAGCGAGTCAAGATCCCCAATTTTCTTAATACTCTTCGTTTCTCCTACACGTTAACTTTATCTGATCCTTCTTATCTGCACAAAATGGGCTTACTAACCCCCAGCCTGCGATGACTCCATTTATTTCTATCGCATAATTTCACAGTGGATGATTTTGTGAGGGCACAACCAAACATATAGAGTCTATATGATACAGATTTGGTCTGCAAGTCAGCGCTTATAGATCAGTTGACTGGGAGAAAGTTTTGGAAAGGTTGACTCAATATATCTGTGTTATCAGACACTACCAGACTATGACGATATTGGAGGGGAAAGGATTTATTATAAACGTGAAGAGCTTCTTTGCGATCATTTTTTCCTTTGACTCGTCGACATTTCGGAGACGACTGATTGATTTGAACGAGAGAAGGTTTTTGTTGCTCATTTCAAATTTGAATGTTCACCCAGTCTTGCGGTAAATTTTAATGACCCTAAATTTGATTTGAAATGATAGCTTGAGGTATATTCACGGAACTTGATTTAAATGCGTATATTTTATTTCGTTAGTTTTTTTGTATTTTATAAAATTGATTAAAATCAATAAATGTAAACGATTTAAAATTAAATGGACTCATTATTAAACTTTTCTTTTTAGATGACTGAGTTCTAGATTAGCTATATACTGTTTTTATTTTTAACTTGGCAATTTTTAAAATAAGTCCCTAATTCAAATCAAATTATAGTATTATAACGGCGTCCACATAGCAAGGTGGTTCATAATTATTATATTAACGAAAGATGAAGATGGGTTGCGCTATTATTGCATTTGTTTCCATTGTTGCAATCTTATATATCAGACTAATTTTGAACGATGTAGAGGAGATAATCCATAAATGTTAAAACTAGTTCAAAAATGTTCTTATTAATTACATAAAAAGGAAAAGAAAAAATTTACTTGAGTTCATGCTTTTTTTAAGTCTTTCTCAGATATTTATTTTATTTTTCCGATTAACCAAAAAATGTAAACAGGAATCTCAGAACGTTTCTGCCAATATTGATTTATCATTTTGTTAATTGAATTAAGTTGAAATTATTCACTTCATATTATTTCATTAGTACTAAATACTCCTAAATTCATTGAGGCGTTAATAAAATTACACAAACCTTACCAATATAAGTTATATATTTTCATGGTGTTGCTCGACTAACTTCTTTTCCACCCATGACTGCATCCAGGAAGCGGAACAACTTCAGTTAGAACGACCCACTCTGGCTGATCACATCGAACCTCGCATCGCTGAGATGAAACGTCAATGGAACGAGTTGGAGAACACAACACGAATTAAAGGGGAGAAGATGATTGAGGCTAACAGAGGTGGGCTTTTGTAGAAGTATAAGTAAATTAGTTTTTTTAAATATATTACGTTCTTGAGGTGAAATAATGAAATATTTCCCCTAAATGTTCAATAATTTCATCATTTTAAATTGAATAAAATTATTTTCTTGATAAATACAAAGAATTATAAATATTTCAATCCCTTTCAATCATTATATGTTCCCAAATGTTTGTTTTTAAATCAATTTAAATGTCTAGAAATTCTTAATGTGCTGAAACTCTGAGCTTTACGATATGAAAAAGTATGTTTATCGCAAAATTTGCGAAAAATATTGGATTATTGAACAACTGGGTCTTATCTTCCCAGAACCGTCGTCGTATAATATAAGTTAGTGTATATAGTTAACTATATATTTGTCTACGGTATGATGTGAAATCTTACCGCCGTGATTTATGGTCGTCAGAGCCGGAATTGTCGTCGAAAAGCGGCACTTAATTAGTCGAAGGAGCGCCGACACTCGACGAAGGAGTGAGGTTTGCAGAACTAGTTCAACTGTTGACGAGTCGCGTTATGATTAATATATTTCCTGAGTAGTTATGCGGACAAGGTACCCTCTTACCTTGGAGGGGTTGGGGTCTTCTAACCTCGAAGCTAGTGCACCCTGCAAGGAGGGGTGTTGACTCTGAGAAGTTTGGAGTGGAGAGAAATCGGGTATCACCATATAAGGAAGACGAAATTATAAAGAAGTGTTGCGGTTATCATCACTTAGCAAGGAAAGATTCTGATATAAAGTGGAGGAATAAATCTGATTATATTGATACACATAAGTCTAAACTATGAGGGAACTGTATCAGGTCGTGGTAGCTTTATTATTTTATGTCTTATTCTGCTATATTGAATTAATAAAAAAGTTTGTATTTTTGACTATTCAAACAGTTGAACTTTCGTTAAAATGTAAACAATAATTATAAAATAAAACCATGCCTACTGTTTTAATAGTTTATTTTAATTTTGGTTTATTAGAAACCTTTTAATTGTGTTAAAAGATACCACCTTACTTAACTTGAAAGTGTCAAAATATGTATTAATTAATAATTAGGAAGTCCACATCGTATTTGGCTCCATTTGCATTTTACTCCATAATTGAGGTGAGCAAAGGAACAAATGTTATTTAACTTGAATTTGTAGGAGATTTATTTATATTATTGATTACGCAGAGCTCTGTACACTGACGAATAGGATATTCATACACCAGAGAAAAAAATGAAAATTTTCTGCCCAGAACGATAACCTCTCACTTGAGTATGTTTTGAACTGGAGAGAAATTTTATTAAAACCAGTCGACTGTTTTTAAATAGTTAAAAATAATTAAGGGGTGATTTTGTGTTTATGAAATAATTATTGACGGCTGAATTTATTTTAACAATTGAATACTGTATCAACATTACTACATATTGACTCTATATTCTCGATATTCTAAATTTGTAAATTAATATTTTGAACAGAGAAAATGTTTTGTTTATTAATCATACAGTTAATTAAAAGAGCATGATTCTGAAAAAAGTCTATACAGTACATTTTTCTGCACATTGTTCTCCAAAAATTTCCTTATTTGACCTGCATATATTTTGTCACCTCACAATCTAGTGAGTTCATTCATGGATAAAAAACCCACAAAATTACTGATCGAAGGTTTGTCATTTGCACAAAACTTTACGAAGGCGAGCGTACACCTCCCTTTAAATTCCCAATTTCTTGAAGAAAAAGTTGTTTTTTTCATAAAACAGCAATTGTTTGTACCAGCGCCTATTTTACCAATATATGGAAGTATATAAAGTTTGCCATCACTGGCTAAATTCAATTCCAATATTCAATTTGTATTGTCCACTGTTGAGCCAATATTACAATCGATTCTGTAATTTGATCGAGTTGGAAGAAATTGCATTTGAGACTGCAGCCTCTCCTTTCGCTGGTAGACCCTACCTACCTCACATTGTGTCCTCCCTCGTTATTCGTATATAGTTGCTAACCCGCTTTTATTTTTGCGAAGGATTAGTCACAGTATATACTCTGACGGCTGGCTCACTTTCAGGAAACAAAATGAGATCAAAGTTGTCTGTGCTTATGAAGTGGAAAATATATAAAATGTTTAAATTTTGTTTTATAATACAAAAATTATAGTTATATAATATTAATATTAATATTTAACATTTTTTTTAAATGGAACCAAAAATAAGTGTATACTCTTATGTATGAGTATATTTAAATATTTTAAATGTTTCACTCTCTCATTTAGTTATGCTGGACCTTTTTTATTCCGCAGAAAACGTTGTTAATAAATTATTTTTGTCGATTTTAATTATAATCTACTTTACGAAATTAATTTGATCAATAATTACTAATTTTTTAATTTGATTAATTTTCTTTTTAGCAAATAATTAATGTAGATAATTACCTGATGTCGGGATTAATTAATTATTCTTCCGCAATGAAACCATTAAATAATTCATATTTTTTTTATTTGAAATATACAGCTATTAACTTATTAATCACTTTTGGATATTTTCTTTTTTTATATAAGATTGTAAAATTAATTTTGAAGAAAAAGTTTACACATTTTATTTTTTATATAGCGTAGCTCTAAATGATCACAACTATTTATAGTAAACAACTTATATTATAGCTTATACTTGTGTTTGGTTGGAACTCCCATTGATATTGAATTCACTTAATTGAAACTGCAAGTCGAGATTGATTGAGAGGTATAATTTGAACGAAAAAACTTTATCTCAGAGATGTTATCTGTCTCAACTTTTTTCCTTCTTTGGAACTCCAAATAGAAGTGATTTTCTGGTGAAAGACTCAAATATGAGGTGGAGTTTCGTAATTTTAGTTTTTTTCCTGATTTAAAATTCTTTTTAAATTTTTTATTTTAGAACATTTTAGATTTGTTTAAACTGTTTTATCTATTTATTTGTATTTATTGTGTAGTTCATGGCAGAACTTTGCAAATATATACCTGCCGTGATTTCTTTTATACAAATTAAAAAAGCGATTTATAACATTTTACTTTGCCCCCACTTTGTCTTCGGCCCACAGCCGTGATCTTTAAGGAGGGTACATCCGATGTGATGACGTGGCTGGAGACCATTGGAGAATCAATCATCGTCACGGAAGAAGAAGTGGAGACGCTCACAGACGTCAACGTTAAACTGAAGAAGGTTGACGATGCCGATCGAGAAATGGAGGCCAAGAGGCGCCAGATCGAATACCTCAAGGCTAGTTCTTATTTTGTTTAATTTTGACATAAATCGTTTTTATTTTGAAGTTATTTCATGCCTGAACCTTTGAATTAAAACACGTTATCTTCAAGTTCATTACAATATCTTTCAATGTTGCAATTATTTGTTTTTTGTGGTATATTTAGGCTCATGCCGAGAAGTTGAAGAAGGAACACCCAGATCAGGCTGACGAAATTGAGGAGACTCACACAATCCTAGAGCAAAGATTCACGCAACTGTTGCAACCGATGCAAGACAAGAAGTTCAAACTCGCCCAGAAGAAAAGGGTACACCAGTTCTTCAGGTGAACAAACATCCGAATATCGATCTTTTACTTATCCTCAATCGCAACCATTATGTAGTCTAGTTGATTAAAAACTCTTCGAATAACTGCTATCAATGTTAGAAGAAGATTTCTGAATTAAAATGTGTACTTTAATAAATATTTTTTGGGATTTGTTTTTACAAATTGATTTTATCATATTCACTAAATTAAAATAAATACATTTGATATTATTATTTTGTCGTTAAATTTTATCTTATGAATCCTATTTACATCTATTTTATATAATGTACTCACCTCAATCAATTTTATCACTTACACACTATTCCAGAGACGTGGAAGACGAACGGCTCTGGGTGGAAGAGAAAATCCCGCTTGCCTCGTCAACTGCTGTGGGCAACTCCCTACTATCAGTGCAACAGCTTCTAAGACGTCACCGATACCTCGTCAATGAAGTTGTCAATCACAAACACAGACTCGAAGCTTTGAGCGCGGTAATAGCCAGCATATTCTACAATTATTATTATAATTACTTAAAATAGCATACTACTAGAATAATTACCAGTAGTGAGTTTAGTAATTTCAGAATTATTTATATTATGTGATTTTAACGGAATTTTGGCCTCTCAAATCATTAGGAAGGAGGGTCCATGATTTCCGAGGGTCACCCACAATCTGCCCAATTCAGTGAAGCCATTAGCGGTCTGCAGGAGTGTTGGGCTTCCCTGGAACGGTCTATGACCGAGCGACAAGCAGCCCTTTTGGAAAGTGAAAGTGGACAATCGTGGCTGGTAGACGCGGGGGAGGCGGAGGCATGGCTTGGAGAGCAGGAATTGTTCCTGATGACCGAGGAGAGGATTCGAGATGAACAGGCCGCATTCAATGCTCTCAAAAAACACGAGCAGAGAGAGAAAACCATTGAGAATTATGGTGATGAAATAAAGGCGTTGGGTGAGTGCATACGAAATGGAAACTGGTTCTCCAATTTAAGATATTTCCTTGGTGGTCTCTCTTTCTTTCTGCATTTTCCAGGAGAGCGCAGTCGTATTCTAATGGAGCGAGCACACGAAGAGAGTGATCAGATTGCCATGAAGCAAGCCCGCGTGGATAAACTCTACGCCGGTCTGTTGGACCTCTGCAGTGAGAAGAAGCACAGATTGGCCGAGATACTAAAACTTAACCACCTCTTTAAGGAGATTATTGATTTAGAGGTGAGGCCAGATCTGAAGAATTGTGAACTGTTTGAAATATCATTAGAAATCCGGTTGCAGAACCGAATTATTTCATGCGGGTGTATTTGAGATAGATATTTTATTTACGAGTAAATATTATAATCAATTTTTTCATTTACGGGTATGTCAGCTGGTTGTTTTATTTACGAGTATGTGAGCTGGTTGTTTTATTGACGGGTTTGTGAGCTGGTTGTTTTATTGACGGGTTTGTGAGCTGGTTGTTTTATTGACGGGTATGTGAGCTGGTTGTTTTATTGACGGGTATGTGAGCTGGTTGTTTTATTGACGGGTTTGTGAGCTGGTTGTTTTATTG
>JAUZNC010017337.1:20930-69805 GCA_034780395.1 Vannuccia rotundouncinata | reverse complement strand
TTTTAACGATAAACATAGAAATCGTTTAAATTCAAATATTTACTGGATGAATATTTATAAAAGTCAGCAAGCATAAGGTAAACAAAAAAATCAATTAATTAATTAATCAATCAATTAATCAATTAATCAATCAATTAATTAAAATCTGAAATTTAACATACCGTCGGTAAAAGGTTAACGCAATGGATATCGATAAAAGCTTTTATTTCCCTATTATACACTTAAGAATAACAGGATATGTTGTTCCCATTCTTTGTTACGGGATTATAAAACAAAAATAAAATAATTACGTACCTTGAATAGCGTTATAAAATCCTCGAGTTGCATTTAAAGCCCTCGGGACTAAATTGCAACTCTCGAATTTTATAATCCCGCTATTCGCGGTACGTATTATACTATTATATTATCACAAGTATTTAAATTTAATAAGTCTTAATGATGAACTTCTGCCCCTCAATTTAGTATTGATTATCGATATAGAAAATATTCCTCGCGGACGATCAATATAACCGAATATTAGTCAGTTTGCCGATGATCTAGATAAATAATATATATGTCATTGGTTGATCAATTTCTACAATTTTGGCTATGGGGTGTTGTTTTTCAACCGGATATCTATGTTTGTTCACTTTAGATGTTTATAAAATTTAGCTCAGTTGCTTAATACCACGTAGTTAAATATTTTGGCTATAATTCGGTGGTTTAAATATTTTTTTAATATTATAACACATAACCATTATAATATATTTGATGAATAAGATGAATATGCCGAAACAATATATACATCTATGTTCACACACTAGAAAAATGCATGTAATAACAAGATCATTATAAGAGATATTATATAATATATACGACATCCGAAATAAGTATTTGGTATGATTTTCAAGTTATTTAAAAATATAGCTTAATCAGAGCACTATAGTTTAACAAAGATTTTTTATTTAAATTATGTTTAATTTTCATTTACAAATAATATAAATTTTTGTTTAATATTCTAAAACAAATTAAATATTACAGCATTAATTTTTTTACACTTTGTAAATTAATTAGAAATAAATACCTATCATAATAATAATGGTCTGGAGAATTAAAAAAAATAAATTAATAACCGAAAATTAATATTTAATTATTCTATAGAAAAATACAAATATTTCTGAAATTGTGCTAGAAGAAATAAATTTATCCAAGAACGTTCGTATAATGATAAAATGTGTGAAGATTGCAGTATGATTATAACCGTACAGTAATTAAGAATGTCTATTTCTTGACATATCAAACGATTGAACAAAATTTCTATAATAATAACGATGTAATGTACTCTTTTTTAAATGGCCGTTTAATTGTTAATTTAATTTTTAAAAGAAATCTTTTTAACTTTTTAAAAAGTTTTAAGAACTAATTTTTTAAAAAGTAACAAATTATAACAAATTAATCTTAATATTTAAAAAAAATAACGATGAAATACAATAATATAACATTTTTCCACACTTTAATGTTCATTGATGTTAACTATAATTTAGTAGAAGGAATTTAACAGGTTCCATCCAGGTGTATACACAATACTATACAATTACAGATGTCAAATATATACAAAAGCGAAATATAAAATTGCTCTACCTGTACACACAGAGGATGATGAAATCAATCAATGGAACAAAAAACGAGGCTATAAAAACTGTAAATGCAGAACATCGATTTACGTCGGCCTAGAGACAGTAACCAGAGTGCAGCAAGCACCACACTCCACAGATTCCGCGGATATCCTGGACACCAGAGAAGGCACCCTCCTTGTGAGAATGTCCCCCAACCCTAACTGACCACATCCGTTCCAGCCGAAGACATAGACAGCTCCACCATCGACGAGACAGACCGAATGACGACCTCCACAGGCGACCTGGACGACACAGAGGTCCTCCTCATTGTCACAAATATCGATTGGTGTTGGCAATGCTGCCATCGATTGATCAGGGGATTGGGCCAAGCCCAGTTGGCCGTCTTTGTTCCACCCCCAGCTGTAGGCATCACCCGAGTCTGTAAATTATGTTTTCATATTTTAGATGAAAGAAATTCTCTGAAAATTAAACATTCCAGACATAATCAAGAAATATTTGAGCTCCCTTTGCATAGGCGTCGGAAGATGTTTTAAATGGTTCGATATATTCTGGTAGAAATAAAATGAAAAATGTGGGAATAAGAAGTAAGCTAAACTCAATCCATAATTTTTTATTAGTCATGAAGAAAGACAAAATATAAATAATTGCAGCTAATAATTAACAGTTTATTGTAATACACAAAAACACTATTTAAATCTTTACAAAAGTATATTTCTGATTATAACAGTCAATATACGTTCAATGTAAGTCAATCTATATCTAATACGCTCAGTTGATGTCCCATAAACCATAGATAAATATGTTTGCATAATAATTGAATTATTTACCCATTTTAGATGTTAATGGATCACCAAAAAGTTAACTACAAATTTTTTAATATTAAAATCGCCCAAAAATTACAACGCCTCTCATTACGAGAATAAAACTCTTCCCAAATAATTGTTAGTCGATTGTCAATGAAGTCGGATATTGGGAGAAACTTTGAAGCTGCTGCCTGTAATATTTATTGCTAAATTTTTAGCACAATTGTAGTCGAATGTTGATTGTAGTGACCCCGCGCATAATGGTATTGCTGGGTGCAAACAAAGACATCTCAAAGACAACTGAACATCTTTGGGTACAACTTTAAGACATACCTTAAACAAAGGCGTATGAAGTAAGCTAAACATACTGGTGCCCCAACAAAATTATTGGGAGAAGGGGGGGGGGGGGCGAAGCCTACAAAGCCCCCCCGGTTCCGACGCCTATGCCTTACAGTTATGGGAAATATTTTTTATAAAATGATAATTAGAAACTATTTATTTTAGTCATTCAAAAAATAATCTAGTCACCATGAAAAAAGTAGCAAAACTTGAAGGAATTTCTCAACAAAGCTTCTCTGATAAAATTAAAATCTCTGAATGACAGCTGAAGCACCTGTAAGGCAGATCGAATGCCAATTTCCGGCAGCTATTCTGGTCACTGTGACGGTCTCAAGACCTTCCAAAATCTTCGGTTCCAAACGGGCTTCTAAATCGCCATGACCCAGTTGGCCGCGGCTTGAAGAAAGATATTAAAGAATTACACGAACAACTTTTAAACACAACTGTAATAAACTGAACTTGTAAAACATATTTCGTTCAAATTAGCGGTTATATTGAGATATTCAGAGTCGCCACAAAATACAAAACAATCGAATTTTATTACGAGCTAATTTAAAATAAATCTTCCTTGAATACAAACTTGTAAACATTTTATAAAAGTAGTGACAAGGGATATAAATGCGGATTTGGAGAATACCTCCCAGTTCCAAAAGAGAACACTTGGCCAATCTTCGTCAGCAACAGAACATGATCAACTCCACACGCCACTGTTCCGATCTTCACGGAGGGGAAAGGAAAAGGAACTCGTCGAAATCCTTCCTCAGATCTTCTGTCAATTATAAAAGCCTCCTCGTTGTCTAATAAGGCGTCAAGGATGGTTGTAAATATGGGTATTTGTTAATAACTTTATTAATATATTTTAAAATACTGTAAAAACAAAATGGAACCTGACATATATGAGGACAAAAGTAGAGAACAAACTAAATAATTTGAAATGATTAAATACATCGAAATGAGTGACTAAATCATAAAAAGTGTTTATGTATAATTTGTAATAGGTAAACATAAACTATTATTATAAGATAAAATGTTATTTAATGAGATATTCATGAGCAACAAATTAGTAGAACCATTTTACCTCGATAGCATTATTCTATTAACTAAAATATATTTAACCTTTTCCATTAACCTGATATAAAAACAGTCTGTTGATCTCCGGAAGCTACAGCTTTACACTTTTCTGTCAAATATATTGGATCTAAATCGCGTTTAGATAACATGTCCTTTTTAGATAGAAAAAATAACTTTGAATCGTCAGAATCAATAATGTAGATGTCTTCCCAGTTTACAGCAGCAGATTTTACTTGAAAATTGAGGTTCTTTTGATATTGGCCATGTTGAATTATGCAATTTTCATCCACTGAATAAAAAGTAAATCGCTTATAAATAAACAAATAAATTGGAATCATAGTTAAAAGTTCTAAAAACAAAGCTCCATTTATTTACAAATTAGATTAAAGCTATTTTGTCTACACAGTTAAATAATTTTTTATCATAATGACAACAAAATTAGTAGTATTAATATGGTGAAAATAAATTATTGAAATACACTGGTCCAAATACAAACATCATAAAAGTATTGAAAATAAAACAATTTAAAAGTAGTTTATTATTTACAAATTGTATTGTAATTTTTGTGTAACACCATGTATGTTGTAAAATAATTATTACGGTAACATATGAATGTATTATATTATTGTAAATAAGAGAAAAGTTTGTTTCTTAAACTCAGTGATGACTCTGGGATCAGGAGATAATAGTTCTTGACTGAATGCATTGGTAAGTGTTGTCAAGAATAAAAGGATTGATTTTTTTAAGGTCTCATTTTGCAGAGAGTCACAACATTTCTTCACTATTTGATTTAATCCGTCTTTCTCTCATGACTTCCTGTTACCAAATAATTGTTGTATGTTACGTAGAATGGAAAACTATTTTAGTACCAATTCAAAATAATTAATTAGGGTACTAAAAGTATGAAGCAATCATTATTACACAATCATTATGAAATCTAAATTCAATCTAATTAGTTGTGTTTGTATTAAGACCAGTGGATTCTTTATAGCTAAAAAATATAAACAGTAATACTTCCTTAAAAACATAAATATAGAGATTCTTACTTGAAGAAATAATAGTTGTCCAATCTGATGTGTAAAATGTTTTAAATTCTGGTTTGGTAAACGTGTGATTTATCACTTGTTTACCTTGACATGATCTTACCATTCCCGCTAAAAGAGTATTCATCTCTGAAAGTAAAATTAAAAAAAATATATATTTTTTAATTATATTTCAATTAATAAGTATTATTGAAAAATTAATTTAAATAATTGTAAAATATTATTTTTATATAGATGAAAACATTATTTATTACCTGCTTAAAGTTTAATTAGAATTTTGAAGACATAATACATAAATTAACAATAAAATAAGTAGTATGTAAAGTGGATGTCTACGCCAAACAAAGACTTCCCATGCACCTTTACTAGTTAAATTTTTTCACACCTTTACATGTTAAATTTCTGCAAACATTAACGAGTTAAAATCTTATCCAATAGAAGTCCAGTTAATTCAAGGTTAAAATAAATCCATATTCCGACATAGTAAATATTGAGCCAATGAAAAATTTGATGTAAATTTTCTATCAATCAGATTAAACTCACTAAATTTTATTATATATAAAGTTGTTGATTTTCCCCCTTTTTATACAAGCTCTCTCATGGTCGTCTCTCTATTGGTCGATTCTCCCTCTACTGCCATGGCTTCATTTACTTCAGATTGTATTATCAAGATAACTCTCTCATTAAGGTGGGTCATCATGCTGTGTTCAGTCTCAGGAAAAATCTCTCCACTTCATCAACGTCAAATCCTCCACAGCCTCAACTCTCCTATTCAAGTTCTCGGCCAACCCATACTCAGGAAACATAATGTGAAGAAACGTGTGATCATCTTGCCTTTAATATTGGATTTGAATGAGTAGAGACACAAGCATTATTGAAACTGTCTGGATTTCTCTCCAACCCGAAGGAAGCATTTTCCTGGGCAGTTCTGCATTGTGGGCAACTTTCCAGGAGAACTCGGACATTTACTGGGCAAAGGTGGGATGCAATGTAACTGGTTTCAATAAGGTTGGTAATTCTATGAAGATCAAGGATATGGGTGCAGGGAAATATCAGTTTCTACTATATATCAGACAGCATGGAAATACTGGTGAAGCAGTGAGTTTGAACTACACAATTGTACAAGTCCATCATCAAGCAATCAGGGGATCAAAAACCTACTCCACATTTCTAATGGGTAATTAAGTGGAGAATCACACTTAACCTTTTGAAGATGTCTCTCTACTGTTAGGGGACTTTGCACGTTTGATAGGTCTTCTCCCTCTTTCTCTCATGTTTACAGACTCCATAACCCCTTTGGAAGACATCAGAAGCTCATGCTTCTTCCCAGTTGAAGAGACAGAAGAAATTTTGTCAACTTTCCAAACTGATTAATAGGACCATGTTTAATAAAAATGTATCTGAGGAACCTTATTTTCAAATGCTTCAGACATTCTTGGTGTTTATTTTGGATGACCTTCAAATGGCAGAAACCATAAATGCATGGTTGTACAGCTAAATTTTCAATCATTGTGAGATTTTTTTTAATAAATGGATTGGATGATGTGGGGAAGACAAATGGCACTTATGGTCCAGGGTTGATACAGGATTTAGGTTATGTCCTTGAAGGACCTTGGAATACTGTTAAGGACCTAGATTTCATATAAAATATATATATGTAGATACTATTTTTTATTATTTGCAGTAATAAAATATGAGATAACATACTGCAAAGCATATACATGTAGGTACTATTTGATGCATATACATGATGCAAAGCCTTTGAGGGCATAAGATAAAGTACATAAATGTTTTTCTGTTAGTATTGTATGAATATGAAAACTCATTTCAAAGTCTTAGTTTCCTCAAGGTCCTTGGATCTCTTAACAATTGCTTCTCTAAAGGACTTCAATTGAACTAATTGTTTTTTTAATCTTTAGA
The DNA here is from genome assembly GCA_034780395.1 of Vannuccia rotundouncinata. Classification (NCBI taxonomy): domain Eukaryota; kingdom Metazoa; phylum Platyhelminthes; order Proseriata; family Coelogynoporidae; genus Vannuccia; species Vannuccia rotundouncinata. The sequence goes on along the minus strand of JAUZNC010017337.1, from coordinate 63,013 downwards.
CTCAAGTGCATTGTCACATAAAGAGTCTATCTCTCTTTGAATTTGTTCAATTTCAAAATGTAATCTCCTTTTCTTTGTCTTAAGATAAGACATCTCTTCCTTAGCTACTTCATCTGTTTTACACTTCCTAGACAGCTCATCCTCCTTCTTTTTCTCTTCCAGATACTGTGCATATTTCCTTCTAGCAGATTATGCAGCCACCAATAACTTTGAAGTCATCTTAACATCTGGAACATATCCTACCTGTCCAGGCATTACAAGAGATAATCAAATAAGTGCCAAAATTAAAAATAATATAAAATTAAAACAAAACCAAACATGCATCATACCATAGTTATACATAATTCATATAGAATTAGCTGTGAAATTAGTTAATTCTTTCAAATTTTAAAACAAAGAGAACCAAAGAAGTTAGAAATAAAAATATCTATGCAATAATAAAATGAACACTTTTCAATAAGAATATTTATATAAAAAAGGTATAACACTGACAGTTTATGGTCCTGGACCATGCTTATAATATTATTAGAAACAACAATTGATTATTCTTTTCACTAAAGTGTCTAAGAAAAATATTTATCACAATTTTTTTAAAGACCACTTAGCAAATTTAAGTACCTTTTAAGTACTTTCTAAGAACCTAGTCAAATTATGGACCTTTAATGACCTGTATAAACCCTGCTGGTCACTGGATTTATCTTCCCTTGATTTTTTTTGTGGGGACATTTAAAGTATGTTGGTTATAATACACATCTCAGAAATATGAATAAAAAAATAAAATGAATTAATGAATAAAAAAATTAATGAATAAAAAAAAATTATGTTAATATGAGTGCTGAAATATTAGAGTGGGAATATCCTTGAGTTGAATATCTGGAATTGAATACAAAAGTGTATTGATTTTGATGGTGAACAATTTGAACATTTTGGTGTATTTTTTCATAACAATTTTGAAACAATAACAGATTTTATATAATTTTCTATGGGACATGACTTATTTTTAATTTTTTTAAAGTGGCCTGGCCTTTTTTGGGCAAGTACCCTGTGTTACAGCCCTGTGTTATAATAAATTAAATATAAAATAGTATTAAATATAAATTAGTATTAGAAATAGATACTAACAAAATTACCATATTGTTGAAAGGATTATATTAAATTAAAACTTCAATGTATAATTACTAAAGTAACTAGAATTCATTAAAACTTATCAATAAAATGTAAATTATTAATATAATCAGCATGTTTAACATCCTATAAAATAGTGCAGTGAATTAATAACATATTAACAAAATATACATATTAAAAATATAATTAATACATATTAATAGTTGTAGAGGTTTCCCATCACACATTACATTTCTATTAATTATATACTCCATATTATTACTATTACTCTTGCTATATATGTCATGCTCATATGTTCTGTTCTATTCATTTATAACTAATTGTTTATATTCTCTTTTTTAGCCTCATTTGGCATTTTGTGATTAAATAAATCTTGTTACAAAATTGGACTTTTCTACAATAGTGTTTATTGGTATATATAATGTGCATTAAACCTACAAAATTACTGATATACATTATGCATATATGTTGACGACTGTTTGTGGACATTGAAATCATTTGAATGATAGAAATGTCCATGAATGGTTGGGTCCACAAATGGTTGGGCAGTGCCAACTGATTGTGGAAATGTCCTCCACAAACCATCCAATCATTATATTATAAACTACATAGAACATTTCTATTTTTGTTCAAAACCAATTGATCATTTCAAATTTAATATATTTTGTAACATAAATAATACCATATTACACTATTTTTTTATTATATATTAAACAAAGGTATAATTTCTAATAAATTACAATCTTTTAGCATCAACAAATTGTTATCAACATCTAAAAACTCTTCCAACTGATCATGGACATTCATTGTAGATCATATAATACGTAAATGAATAAGACATAGATTGTATAAATTGAAATGTCCACAAATGGTTGGGTCCACAAAGGGTCGCCAACATATATAAAACACCAGTTTATGAAATATGCATAACATTTTTAATACCTATTAAATTGATATTTATTATACACTATTTTTAAACATTAATTTTTGAAATACTTTATAAACTTTTCCTAATTACAGAAAACTTATGTTACATGATTTTTAATAATTTATAATAATTATACTACTTATATACCAATAATTTTTTAGGCTTGATCAACTCTTGATCAGTACAATTATTATATATTTAATTGTATATATATATTTATCTATTGGTATTTAATATTGATAATAAGTGTTTTATATTTTTAATACATTGTTTTAGAATTTTATATAGATTTGTTTTACCATATTATTTTCCTTATAAAACTAACATCCCTCTAAACTTAGATTAATACAATAAATTATGGTCGTTTTGTTAAACCCAGCGGTAGTTATAATCAATTAGTGTTTTATTTAAAATAACAAAAAACTAAAACACATATATATATATGTAAACATTAGTATATAAAAAAGACATAATATAGACACGGCCCATTTACAGTATTAAATAGTTTACATAAAAATTAAAAATAATAAACGAAATAAAGATATAAACCCGTTAAAACCAAAAAGTGTATTCAAGTGTATTTAAATGTTAACACTGAATATATAGCTATAGCTGAATCAATAATTGAAAAATGTTTATTTTTTTATTCATATCCATACATATCCAAATGTGGATATGTGTGGATATGTATGGATATGTACGTGGATATGTGTGGATATGTGTGGATATGTATGGATATGTATGGATATGTGTGGATAAGTATGGATATGTATGGATATGCTTGGATATGTAGCAAAAAAATGCTTATTCACTGTAATTTATATATATATATATATATATATACTGATGGTCTCGATGGTCCGCCATATGAAAGCGAGGTAAAGACAAAATGGTGAAATCTTGTTTGGCTCATAATTTTACAATTGAGCTGTGAAGTAGACCAAATGGGTCAATATATCTTTGCACAAGTAAGTTTATTTGTTGTACATATTATGAGTCCTTATAAATTGTTGCATATGCTATATTTATAACAATATGCTTTTTCTGGAGTTTCCCGTTTGCTATTGATTATCCCGCTTTATATCGGACGTTGTCAATAGTGGAGTAGTTTGCCAATCTAGATTAGTTAATTACGTTATCAATGTCTGAAACTGAATGTAAAAGTATTATTGATATAATAAAGAATGTAATTTTAAACTTTATATAATGATCAAGAGTGCATCAAATTTTTGTATTTATTGACTGGTTAGGGTTTTATAAAATTTCCTAAAAATGGGAATTATTTTAATTGGGGAGAAAGAGTTTACTTTTAATGTGATCTCATTTTGAAGGGAGTGTTGCGAAATATTTGACGATCTGTGACTGAGGAGGGAGTAAGGGAGAGTCAAAAAGTCTTTATCAAGCGTGGCGTCATTTTAGGACAACCCTATATATATGGTTTGAACCAATTAAATGGTACTTAATCATTGTTACGTTTATTTTTTCTGTCTGGAAATATAAAGGTAAAAGATAATTTTTAATGATTAAGTAATGTATTATTCATTCATATGTTTTTTTTTAAATTATAAAATATATATAAATAATAAATTGTTTAATTTAATTTAATTAAAAATTTTTATTTTTATTTTACTAAAACTCATTTGGAAACTTTTTTATTTACTATAGGGGCGGATCCAGGAGGGGGGCAAGAGACGCGTGAACCCCCTACCCCCTGGAAAAATTGTGCGCCTAAATCTTTTATATAAAATAGCCTATTTGCAAAAATAAAAAAGTTTGGCCATTACGATGAGAGCAATTCCAATCTGGAACACCTATTAATCAATCGTAGTATTCAGATTAACTTGAATCACACTGTGATCAACTGTGCACATAGAAACTCACACCGTATGACTCTATTAAATATTATGTATTGTTAGAATTATCTGCTATAATCAACATTTCACCATTTGCATTTAATTGTAGTGTTACTTTCTTTAATTTAGTGTAAACAGAACGGTCTTACAGGCTAAATACAAAAGCGTTACAATTTACTTAATGAATATTATTAAATAATGAGTCTATATTAAAGTTGCTTTCTTTTAAAAATGAATTTATTTGTATATTTTTAATGTATTTATCAACGTGTATATTATAAATATTTAAAAAATTATAATACTTTTACGTTTTATATACATATTAGTATTGTATTGTTAATTATACATTCTATATATAGTATATATAGCTATGTAAGTAAATAGTTTATGTAGCTCAATAGATGATTTAAAAAAGATAATATGAAAATATAAAAAAATAAAAACTTTATTATTCCTATATTAAATATTTATTGTTCAATTTTTATAAATATTCATTAAAATAAAAAAAAATTATATTACCCTCACACGTTTTTATATATTAAAAATCATATATATTGTACATTTTGTACTTAATTTATATAAACATGTATCGATAGGATATTTAATAACAAAATTCGAAATAATTGTTGCTTTCGGAGTCTCTATAAAAAATGATAGCTATATCAGTATTTTATTTCATTTTAAAAAGGGCGTCTACATTTTTATAAACATATCTTTTGGCGTCTATATCAAAAGCTGTGCGCCACCCCTAATAAAATTCCTGGATCCGACACTGAACTTACAGAAATGATACGAAGGGAAGCTCTCTATATTTTGTATTTGAACAATTTTAGAAAATATATTTCAGTTTATACGTTCTAATAGATTAGAAATATGTGTTTACAAAAATAGTTTAAAATAGTTTTGACATAATATGTAAATTATATTAAAAAATTATTATAAAAATGTACAATTTGTTCATCACAATAATAACTGCATGTGTGCAATTTAAAATATATAAATTAAAAAAAAAATAATAAAAACTATACTATTTATGTAAATTTAAATATAAACTGCTGATATCAATTTAGTAAATACTATAGTACTTAAAATTATAACAAAGTGTATAACATGATAACGTTTGTAACATTAAAATGGAAAATTGAATTCAAATTGAACCGTATTGAAAATATGGATCTACCAGCAAATGGTGGTATGTTGCGCCAGTTTCTTTTGATTGTTAAATGTGAAATCAGTTTCCAGTACAAAAGAGCAGCATCTACTGCTCATGCTAGCACAAAATGTGCATACTTTTGCAGGAAAGGACTGCCCCATGCAAGGTCGTTCACACACAATACAATCATTCTTAATTCGGAATCTCTGAGATTCATGAACTGGACATACCCGGGCTTCCATTTTGTTCAATTGGCTGCCCCCAAAAGCAATTTGACCACAGAATATGCAACAGTCCTTGTTGAGACCCCAAATACTAAGACCTTGATTACGGTTGGCACAGAATGTGCAGATTTTCAACGCGTTCTCTTTCTGACCGGAATTGGTCATCATACTACATCGCATCGAAGACATTATTTGAGATCGAGTTATTCTTTTAGGAATATAGAAGAATGAATCCTTAGTACGTAAAGATTTAACAAGCTTATTTCGTTGGTTGCCATAATAAAGGTGAAAGGTCCTTTCCAATCCTTTAAATTTTGAAGAGGTGCACTTTGTTTCATAATAATTCGCCAGTTTTACGTGAAGCTGTTCTACCGACTCTTTGTCAGTGAATAATTCATCAAACACGGCCTCTTTCATTATGCGATGTCGAAATTTGATCACAGGAATTGGAACCGATTCCACATGCACAAATGATTTCAATCCACGCAGAATTGTATGCCAAGTGGCTTGTGGGATTTCATCTTCTTCTACAGATATCATTCTACGAACCTCAGTTTCCCAAATTCCAACACGGGAAACGTATAGAATTTGAAAGAAAAGTTTTGTTAGGCCCGTAGAATCCTGTTGAATAATTCTGCGCAATATTTGTTTATTGAGTTCGTCGATTGAGTCAGGTAATCCAATAATTGCTTTATTCAGTGAACTGTAATCGCCGTGAATTCGAAGTTCTTCACATGCTTGCATTAACCAAAGCGGGTTGTTAGAAGTTGGATGGGAAACAAGTTTGTTCATTTGGTCTTCGTCAAGACGTTTTCCAAAGTCTTTGAAGAATTCCGCGGCCACCACCCTTGAATCCTTCTCGTCAAGCATCTCCATGGATACGGTTTTGATATCGCGGCTGGAGAGACAACCCCAAAGGCTGCCAGAAGTTTCTAAGCAGCTGACAATACAATAAACATTTTCCGGGAAATTAAATGGCAACCAATTCATCTGCTGATTCTCTGAGGTGATTTCGTCCAAAGCATCGATTACTATGAAAACCCTTTTTGAGGAGCTACATTGAAGTCGTTTCAACAAATTGACAAATCTATGCTTTGAAGTTTCGTCGCCTGTAGCGGAGGCTTCCGTTTCTCGAGGAAACTCTTTGTTGACGAATTCTTCGAACCGATCTATCATATTTTCCTCAACTTTACTAGAGGTAGAGCTCCCTATAAAATGGTAGAATATGGAAACATCCGAGTCGCTTTTCAATTGTAATATCAATCGAGCCATTGCTGTTGATTTTCCACTTCCCGCTGGTCCCCTAAGACATACTATTTGCGTTCCTGGTTTAAAACAATCTAACGTTGTGTCGTCTGGAATTTCAGTAGATGTGCACGAATTCGGCAGCAATAGTTTCAAAATACTTTCCTGGCCAGTAGCAAAACGGGTAAGTGCCCGTAAGGTAACCATGTGCAGTTCATCTTCGCAACTTCGGGATTTGTTTAAAGAGGTTTCAGAGGCCTGATCAAAATTACGTGTAATTGCACCTGTGAAAAAGTTTAATACTGACTCAGAAAACGTTTCATAATCCTTCAATTTGACCCTATCGCGACCTGATATGGGATCTTGTTCCATCCCCGCGTAGGTGCAGGAATAGTGATCTAACTGTCCCATCTGTCCGAACGTTTGGCATAGGTAATTACGAAGTGAAAGCATATTGTCACATGTTATTGGGTCAGTGTCCTTAAATATCTTCAAGGATTCGCTCTCCATATTGTCATACAAGTCTGAGTTGCGGATCATGAAATATGCGTTAGGAGACATTGTTCTAACGGAACCCTGAAGAATCTCCATTAAGGTGACCGAGGCTCCCTCGATCCAGTTGTATCTAAATGGAAACATACAAGATAAAAATTGTATTATAGTAATGATATTTTTTATATTAAATTAACAATAAGAATTTTATCCTTCAGTCAAGAGGGTTGAACGAACCAACGAACAACGTTTTATGAGTGAACGCATTTTTGGTGTGATATAATTATTGTCATTGACACTAAATTTCAAATAACAAATTGTCTAGCTAACTTTCCCCACTTGTTAATGATTCTTTCACCAACTTCTTCCATCGTCGGCGTCCATCCATACCGATCCCCAATGAGACCGAGAAAGAAGTTTGCCCCAAAGGTTTCCTCTCGGCACTTGTCTATCTCCTCCAGACACGTGAGGATGGCTTCTTGTCCGGTAGCCTCACGAGGAACTCCCCAGCGAAGGTCACATTCAATCAGATAAATGTTCCTTTCCTCGCACCAGGTCCGAAGTTGTGGAAACACCTGCCGAATGAGGACCTCACGTTCCCAGTAGAAGTCCTTGAAAGTGGAAGAAATAAAGACACGAACAATGCGCCCCTGCTCCTGATCCGCTTTTGAGGGGTCGGTGGGAGAGGTGAAGTCACATCCTTTTTCCCTTATGATCTGTTTCCATAGTTCTGCAGCTTTTGGAGACCTTGATGGAGCCACATGTTATGTTTTACACAATTACTAAAATATATTAATTTATTAACTACAGATTTAGAATTCAAAGAATTGAAATACGATTGTCTAAAACACTACCTTTACATATTTGGAATCTTTAAACTAAACTCAGAAATTGGTTAACTTCGCACTAATGCTCATGATTTGGAAAATAATGTCATGTTCAGATAATTAATTTAATTCTTGAAATTTACATAATAATCTAGATTAATAAAGTTTAAATTAATTTTCTAATTCCCTTTTGATGATAAATGAATACATTTGAATCAATGTGAAGCGAATTAAATTGTATAACTATAACTATAATATTAATATAATATATTTTTAAGGGTACGAAGTGTAATTTGATATAATAATATTCATTTCTCCAATTCACAGAATAAAATTTACAAATTATAATATAATCACAGTAGGTATTCTATTCTCGTTGTCTTTTGTCCAAGGAATGTAGATCGAGCGACAAGAACCCTCTCTCTATGCTAAAAGCGCTCAAAACTGGAAACTGTTTTAATCTATATTGACATATCTATATCAATAATCAATAATCAATACGAAATTCATGGGAGTTATTAAAGCATTTATTATTAATATAAACTTCTATACTTTCCATAGAAAACTACTGAGCATGACTTGACATTGTTAGTAGTGTAAATTAATTGCCAACCATTTTTTAGAGTGAGGGTTCTTGTCGCTAACTCTATATTCTTTGCTAACAGTGTTTCAAATATCCACTGAAATATATACTATTTTTATTATTTATTAATAATTGGATCTATTTATCCTTAATTAACTTCGATATCTAAATTGTATAGTTATTCTTTTGTAAGACCCTAAATTGCTTCTATATAGATTGTTCTTTATAGCATAGTGTCATAGTACCCTGTCATACGCTGTCAGTCTCATAGATTCTAGCACTTGTAATCACTACACATTTTTATAACTATAATATAATGATTTTTTAACTTTATCCGCAATACAAAGTAAGCACTTACCATCTTTCATCCATTGCACGACTCAATCCAGTCTTCTTAAGATTATCTTGCTCTTGTTTGAACTGCGTATACATGTAAGGATTACGTGAATAACTACTGTTTATCTGTGTGCACGTGTCTTTATGTTATCAGCTGTTATCTATGTGTTTCACAGTTTACCGTGCATAGTCAACCATTTAGTAGATAACTTATGCTTAGCAGTCAACACAATACTGTTGAAATTAATCTATGTTACTTCTACTTGAATAGAAGTGACTAATATTGATTGCAAGACACTTCATCCAATCATTAAGAGCGGAGGGAATAGGTTGCTAAGCAAAACTTGTTTACTAGCTTGATCTATAAAAACAATAAATTGAATATACTATATATCAACACATATAGACAAAGAATACTGTATTAAAAGTTCTTAATGTTGTTTAGAGTGTAGAAGAGGTGCATATTATTAGTAAAATAAAACAAAAATATTAAAATAAATATTAAATTTAAATATATTTTATATATTTATGGAAGTTTCTGAGTTTAATTTTTTAGAGAGAGTTGTATTTTCGTTCAAGTTTACCATTACTGTTATTTTACTTTATTACTTCTCTATTATCTATTAATTAATTTATCCTACATTTAAACCTACGGTAGTGTAGGTTGTTAGCTCAATGTTAAGAACTTGAGGGCAACCTACGCACTGTAAGTATTATAGGATAAGCACAAACTGGTCATCATAAAAAAAACTGTAGCGGTGTCGACATAATTTTATGTGTTGGATAGCGCCGTCTCAACTCTATCGGTATTGCAAATTTCTCGTTGATATCTTTTATAGATGTTTAGTTATAGACTGTCAAACATCGCCATTTTCGTAATTATTCGTCATCTATTTCAGACCCAATACCTACCCCTAAACTTCAACCAATTTTGATAATTTTTTCAAATTGATCTGAAATTGGTCGTAAAACGATCATTTAAAAGCATTGTTTACATTACAAACGTACTCATTGAAAACTATACCATTAATATACTTCAAATTATCAATATTATCAAAAACATTAATAATACTTTAACATATCTCTAATTCATTTCTACAAAATCTACCTAAATCAATAATTGTACCTAAATCAATAATTGTACCCAAATCAATAATTGTACCCAAATCAATAAGTTTACTTAGATCAATCAGTGTTCTTAGATCAATAAGGGAACTTTTCTAAAATTTCAGGGTAACAATGGTCAGAATCTACGAGCATTAGGACAATATATTTTAAAGATTTATATCCGAATAATATTCTGAATAAGATGGCGATATTTAAATTAAGATAAATCAAAATAAACGCTTAGATTATCTTAACACAGCATCTTCTACATATTCATTATATTTTTGTTTTAAACAAATCCATTCAATTTAGTATTTAATATACATTATTATATTTTTAATTCCATTATAAAAACATAGATTTCGGTTTAATTATCATTTTCCAACATATATAAGTATGACATTGATAGCTTAATATTGTCTAATTTGTTTTCCTTCGATCAAAATGTTATAAGTCAAAAATTGCAAATTGTTGAACAATTATGTTAACAATGGAAAAATAATCTTTAAACATTTATTTGTGCTTTTGGACAATCATCAAACGATATACATAATATAATACTATCTATAATGCATTTAAAAATGTGAAATAGGCTGGATTATAATAAGGTAGGTACAATGTAAATGTTTATACAAAGTCAACTGATGTCCTGTTTTAATGTGTAAAAACCTCCAAAAAGTTTTATGGAAATGAAGAAAATTGTGGATGATTTCACTTACTGCAATACGATTTAATTGAAAATAGTCATAAAAGTTATCATTTAACAATAAAATGTCTAAAGTTATAATGATATGAGCTGAAAGGTAACTTCGAAAAGTATAAGGGTAACATTACTTGTTATAGTCATAACCATATCCAAAGTCATCATCGTCTTCACCCTCATCTTCAAAATCATCTCCAAAGCCATTATTGAATTCGTCATTGTCCCGAAAATCATTTCCAAAGCCACCGTCGAATTCGTCATTGTCCCGAAAATCATTTCCAAAGCCACCGTCGAATTCGTCATTGTCCCGAAAATCATTTCCAAAGCCACTGTCGAATTCGTCATTGTCCCGAAAATCATTTCCAAAGTCACCGTCGAATTCGTCATTGTCCCGAAAATCATTTCCAAAGCCACCGTCGAATTCGTCATCATCTCCAAAGCCACTATCGAATTCGTCATCATCTCCAAAGCCACTATCGAACTCGTCATCATCTCGAAAATCATCTGATTCGTAGCTGTCATCAAATTCATTATTATATTCTGGCCGAATTTCATATTCGTCGTCGTCATCAAAATCCTCCATTCCTCCATCATCCTCGTCATCGTTTTCTGCATCAAAGTTCATTTCATCATCATAATTATCGTCACCATCGTCATCTATATCAGTAAAAATAGAAAACCAAAAGTCGTCACTGTTCAAATCTGAATTATTTTTATCATAACTCGCTTCGTTGTTAGTAGAATTGCCTCCATCTTCGTTGTCTGGGACTGAATCAGAGGATGATTCATTGCCTCCATTATTGTAATTCTCACTATCAAATTCCTCCGTACCATTGCTAGAAGCCGAGTCATCGTCAAAATTTTCAAAGTCTCCTTCTCTTTCTTCTTTGGAAGTCATTAAGTTATCTTCAAGTGCGTCCAAAAAGTCATCAATTATTTTAAACTTTTCCATAATTTCTTTTTTTGACATTTTGAACTCTTTTCCTTCTTCTTTTTCTTTCTTGTCTTCGGAAGTATTATATGCTTCAAAGCCGTTCGTATCATATTCTTCATTATCACCAAATGAAGACTCTTCGTCGTATTCATCGTCGTCATATTTTGTTCTCCGACGAAATTGTGGTTTCCCCCACGATCGCGGACCAATAATACGCATTCGGTTATCTAGCCATGACTTCTTTTGGTAGAACGAAGTTTTTTTGCGGGCTGATTTCTTGTTTTTCTTTTTTAATTTATGACTAAGAGGTGTCTTCTTTTTATATTCTTTCTCGTCGTTCTCCCCTTTACGACTTTTGGGAAATCTTTTATTGGTAAGTTTGTTGACCTTCTCACCTTTTGGATCAGTCAAGTCGTCTTCTTGTGGATCCTTCCATGAATCATCAATATACGGGAACTTTTGACCGTCTGGATCATTTTCAAATTTGTCCTCAACCTCAAATTCTTGTAGCTCCGAGTCACCATCGTTGGAGAATTCAGAAGGATTGGAACTTTTAGATTGAAATTTGCTTCCTGGAAAAGTAGATCCATTAGAAATACAATTAAGTAAAATAATTGCAGCTGTTAGAATAAAAACAGATTTCATACCAGCAATTAAACTAAGAACACATTAACAAAGTATATTACGAATAAATTTTTAATTGGATATGGTACTAGTTTTATGAAATAATTTATCAGCAAGATAACCTATATATTTTGTTGATCTAACCACCTGACCTTTCATACCATACCACCCGTGAAAATGAAAACGATATCAATTAGCATATTGTTGTGTTCAATTAGAGGACATATTATTTTAATTATTTTACAAAATAACCGTAGTAATGTAATGTTTTTTCAATTAATTAATTAATTAATTAACTAACAAAGCTAATATACGCAAGATATTAGCAGAAAATAATTTTATTATCATAAATAATACAAAAATTAAATATAAATTAGATCAGAAAATTTAACAATTCACAATACTATTGGAATGATTTGTACTTGAAAACTGTACATAACTATGAATTGGTAAATATTAAATAGTTGTTTCATTGTTATTTACAAAGGTACAGACAGGTTACATCAATGTAAAATTTAAATAGAATAATTATAAACATAATATGTTGTGTTATTTTGCATATATGAAATCATATAATATACATAAGTATATTTTTACACAAACAATGTAAATAAAAAGAAAGATTTATTATTATTATAGTTTTGATCACTGCGATCATCATCACTTCTTTTATAAAACAATCAGTGTCTATGCAGTAGCGAGCTCATGCCTTCCCGAGTGTCATAATTTATCATTTTGGGTCTCGCATGAAGCACCAAAGGCGGCAATTTCACTTGTGTAAACGTTGATTTGACAGCGTTCTGCTCCAGAATGGCTTTTTGAGATATTCCTTGACGTTTGTGGGGTAGACCCGTTGATGCGTCGTGTGGCAATGACTTTAGATGGGTCATCTTGAGGTCACTAGCATAGTAGGTGTCGTCAACGCTGCTACCCTTGTGGGAAACAACCTCTGTTGGACTCGGGCGAGTTATTCGCCAGATGAGCAACTGTTCCACAGCATCGACAACATGCCGCGGAAGATTGTAATGAGCTACTTGTTCACGGAATCTAAATCCAATAGAGTTCCTGCTCAGCGAAAGTTGGGTTCGCTGACGATCGGTCATTTGAAGTTCCAGGATGATTTGAGGTTCCTCAATTTCTTGATAGACACGGTTAGCCGTTAATAATCCGATGTCCTCGGCAGCTTCTCCTTTAGATAAAACTTTTCCACAAAACAGATATTTAGTTCGCTTCATTGGGAAGGGAAAACTTTCATCCCCAATCTTGATAACATTGTCGATCAAAGACTTTGCATGGAGTCTCACATCTGTGATCTCTTTTCGTGGACTTATCACGGTCACAACATATCGGGTCGAAATCAGATGTACGTAGTCTTGGCTCTTCATATTAATGCGATAAAGAACGGTTTCGTCTCGTAGTTCTCGATTTCGAAACCAAATGGAGTATTGATTCAAATTTGGAAATCCGAAATCACTGATGGCCTGTTTTATGTCCTCGACTGTAGAATTCAATTTAACATAAATGGGAAGAATAGTAAAGAGTGGTAATATAACGTTCACTGTGAATTTGTTTTCCTTTTCATCGTCTTTGCGCAAAAATGTTTTTATTCTAATCGTGGATCCGTCCTGCCCAACATTAACGACGTCATAAGGATTCAGAGTTTTATACCGTCCCATTAGAACCATTCTATTAATTGGAATTTCGGTAGACGCGTGCAGCAGAAGATATGTCGAACAGTACTTTCCACCGTTGATAACCTTGACCATCTCAGGTCCCGAATCTAGACCAACAACTTCGATCAGAATTTCGTCAGTAGGACTACTTCTTTCTGAAATAATTAAATGATCGGTATTGTCTTCCTCGAGGAACTTGAATAGGCAGCTTGTGTAGCCAATTGTCTTGCCGGACGGATTCGTCAGGACCAGATGTCGTGGATTAATGTAGTTTTCTTGAATTACAAACTCTCCAATGTTTTCGGTGGCGCATTTTTTGATGACCATATTAATTAGCTGGTTGGCTGTAAAGGTGATATCCACTTCAATGTGGTATACACGTTGCCAGAAGGTAAACACTTTGATCTGTCTTCGGACCCCGGTTTGGAGGATAAGTTCAACGTTGCTATTATTTCGGAGATCATAGTGTAATAGACGTTCCTCATCTTGCATACACATTCCATCAAATACGACGTCAATCCTGTGCTTAGGAAAGCCCTTACGGTTGAAGATTGCATCTTTAAGGTTCTTCACAGTTTCCAGAGGGGACATTGTGATATTGAAGTCCGGAATTAATCTGGACTCTAAGTTTATTTTCAGGGAAAAGTTTTCTGGAACACAAACTAGAAACATGTTTTCATGAATGTCTAAATGTTCCTCTGTGAAGTGGGTGATATGATCGGTGCCTTCAAATACCGCGAGAATAATTATTCCATCTTGTGTAATGGGGGAATGTTTCACTACCGTTTCAATGACCGTGTTGTAATCTGCGTGTGTACGTATCACGTGAAGATAGACTCGGTATTCATCCCAGGTGTAGAAGGTAGGAATGATCCTACGATACCTCTTAAAGTCACGTGCGTCCGGAGGCATTTTTTCGTTTTCTTCAATTTCTGAGATCCATTCGTTCCCGAGAGGTATGTGGGGTCGTGACCTGACATGAATTAGATTCTGGTGTCCACGGGGAAGATAAGTGTCTTTTAGTTCTGTGGCTGCAGTCCTCTGAAACGAACAATTTTGGAGAAATGAGTGAGGAAAAGGTGTAAGATTTATTAAACAATATATCTGACCTGGACTTGTTGCCTATACTTCCGATAATTGCTTAATCTTTCTTCAACATCATCCTTCCAGTCGGGGATGTATTCGAATTCCTCCATGAGGTACTTGGAGTAAAGATCTACGACCGTGTTGCTGACGTTCTATTCATAATCCAGTTGAATACCGCGCAAAGCAGTGGTGTAGTAATTACCCTACACTCAAGACGAAGTATTTTGGTAGCAAAGTATTTGTGATTATTGATCAATCGTAACCTATTCTAATTGTCAACTATTAGGCGTCGCTCCACTGCACTGCTTTTAAACGATAAACAATCTAATCAGTGCCGCTATAATGCCAACAAAGGTTGGACGCTTTTGGTAGTTAGGACAACAACGTTAGGCTATGATGAAGAAATAACAACATAAACTTGCTTATATAACTTTATTTATAACTTTAATTATATCTTGGTTATAATTTTAATAATATTTTAGGCGCGTCGCTATAGAGTGTGGTGTCAGGATGCTATTTAAAAAGCTTAATTAGATTTTAAATATTCCTCGATACTAAATAAAAATCAATAATTCTTGTTATAATTATATTTTTTGTAAAGTCAACTTTACAAATTACAAATAATAAAGCTATCAAAAAAATATGAGAATATGTTTTCATATGTTTATTTGATTTATCTAACAATGAATTTATATCAGAAATGTTAAATAATACTGCGTCGATATCACTAAAATATAACGATCTCATTTAATTTAAAAATGTAGCGAAACACTATACTATCAACATTTCTGAAAAATTATAAAAACTAATACAATCCGCTGAAGTTTTAAATGGATTGTAGCATTGTGATAGAATGTCGACCTAAAAACCAGTAGGTCTGCAGTTCGAATCTAGCTAAAACCATAGGCTTCCTGATAGTTTTCGGATAAACAAATTCCTGTCTTTCTCAATCTTCTTTGTTCATGAAGTTTGACTTCGGCATTGTAAAGGTTGTTTAATTATGTTTATCAAATAAGGTGGAACCACCCCTGAAGTAAGTTGACAAAAGTTATTATAATTCGAAATCTGGTGGGTATGTATATAAATATCAATATATTATTTTTAGATGTTATCAACTTTGCAAACGTACTAAAATTATAAAATATGATGTTTATATAAATGTTACTTTACAATTGAAGCAAATAAAGTCATTATCTAAAGTATATTAGCAAAGGTTCTTTTATTACAAATCTTTATAAATAATATTTGATTTATATATTCCGAAAACAGAAAACATTTCTGAAATCTCGGAATTCATTTTTAAATCATGTGTCAATTAGGGTAAAAAATAGGATGTAAGTATGTTATAGATTTCTGTGTTAAGTTTTAATATATTGATTTATCTCTTTGCGAATTTTAAAAATATCAAAATCCACTTGAGAAACAGCTTATACCATTAAATCCACTTAAATTCTTTTGTACCTCTTCAAATATACTGTTAATAAATAAGTGAACCACAAATGAACTATATCATAAGTATCATACACACTCAGTGTATGCATGCGATTTAGTTATATCCTTGATCAGAAATAGTTGATCTGCTTCAATCACCATAAATGTCAATCAATTAACCTAAACCGATAATTTTTCACTGATTATAGCTCAATGCTACATACATACACCGCCCCATGTGAATGGGAAAAAGCTTTATCTAAAAATGTTATGTATACAATCCATGTATAAAGCATACAATGGATTATTATCTGTTGTAAACAAGTAATTTGAAGAAGAAAGTTTTAATGACTTTGTAGAATTTGAAATACAGTATACCTAAACCCCAACAGAAGAAAAAGTTCGTTTTATACACAATGCTGTGAATTATACTTTAGTTATTTTATACAATTCCATCGATTCAGATCTGTACATCAATCGTTCCAGGTGGATAACACTATTAAATCTGTCATCACACAAAATCTACAGCATTCTTCAACACTGCAATGCGAGACCTCATGTGGTCGAATAGAACAAACAGAATCTTATAAACAAAAAAATAATCGTTTAAAACCATCCCCATATTCGGGCATGTTTTCCCGAAGCTAGAAATGAATGAGAAAATTGTCCATCAAAGAAGTAGAAGATTCCATTGCAGAGGAACTTATGTCTTTGGTAGATTAGATAATGCGCATGAAATGGAAATGGATATTGTAAAAAGGGGTTTGAGGATAATGGCAAATATATATAAACATTTTGAATGTTTTCTGAATGATATGGTCAATCAATAAATATCTTTTACAAAGCTTTGATAGAATTCTATTGATGTCTTATCTGATAAGTTTAATTGGTTTCGAATGTGCACAATCATATGAGTATATGAGCGAAAATCATTGATTATCAAAATCTCGTGTGAAAGTGCTGTGTTACTTATAGAAGTAATATATGGAAACAAAAACATATTATATAAAAAGGGCGAAATTGACCTTTTATATCTAATAAACATAGAAATATAATACATATAGAAGCGACGAGTCATCGATATTTTATATGCAGCCGATCATAGAAATATAATACATTAGAAGCGACTACCCTATAATGAGTCATCGATATTTTATATGCAGCCGATTAGACGCGGAAATTCCAACATCTATTTTTAGAACATATTGATAAACATATTTGCCAATAAAATGATTAATTAAAACAAAAGAAAATTATACAAAATATAAAGAATATTTACTACGTAGCCACCTAATAAATATAGTAAAGTTATTCTGTACTTTGTAATTTCACACAGATAATAATATATCAATGTCTACATAGGAATATAGGAACATAGGAATATATTAATTCAAGTTTAACTATTTTTTTCGTATAAATATACCTCTTATCCCATTTTAAAATGAATTTTGAAGCTAACTATAAATTCAAATGAGTATATACGAATGGATATAATGACCAAAGTATTCTTTGTGTATATTTATGTATATGTAGCTACTAAATATACTAAAATTATCCTTTACTTTGTTTTTTTTACCGTGGAATAATTTTAGTTAAATCATATTAAAGTTTAGTTACTATTTTTTGGTATAAATATAAACCCCTAGTCACATTTTAAAATGAATATTGAAGCTATGTAAAAATTGAAATGAGTATAATAAATATTTTTACCTAAATTTGTATCAAGATAAAAGTATTTTCAATTATAAAAAAGCAGTGACGAATGAATAATGAAATCAAATATTCCTTTATTTTGAATGAATACGATAAGAGATACATACAAGTATATTGTATTATGTACATAAGACTAAGAGAGTTTTATACAAACTACTAAATAATTAAATCTATTATGCAACTATATGACATATCAATATTTAAACGAAAAATGTATACAGCGGTATAGCTAGCATCAAAAGCTGTAAATAAAAAGAAAATACGGTTTTTGTACAATATAAAATTGTATTGTAAATTGTACAATTAAGATCTTTATACAAGTGGAGGTAATAATTAATCAGAAAAGTACCAACTATAAAAGGATAAATATTTAATAACAATATATGTAACATTATAATATGTAACAAGATTAACTAGATAGAAGTAGTTAATCAAAGGTATTTATACAAATTACGAAAAATGATAAATTAGCGAGGCACAACTTTCAATAAAAGTTACTTAAGTCATCGGCCGACGGAATATACAAACTGCCTCGTGTCTTTACAAACAGTAGGGAGCAGTCGTTGGGATGACGGAGGTACAGTTGACATGACGGAGGTACAATTAATACGAGGAATAATGGTGTTCACCTTCTTTGCAACCCATCCGACGATATACAGTAAAATGTCAGTAGACATTGTTGACAGAAAAGCAACATCCTCTTCGACATCGTCCATTGTCCCTTCGTCGATGGGAGCCTCATCAAAGGGTATGATATTGCCCGTCAACCCTGGTTTTATACCTGCACGATATAAAACTGACCTTTTTGCTGATTTGACAACAATAGCGGACGGGTTGTTGTTCCACCCTCCAAAACGTCTCAAACTATTGAAAAATAGTTCGACGTGATCTTGTGACAGACGATATGTGCACAGCTACTGACAGTTAAGAAGCCGAAAGACTTGAAAAACAGACTTCAGAGATAAAACAAATCCAATCACGAAAGTGTGTTTCCTCGACTCCGAAGAGAGCTGGCCATCTTCCAACCAGAGGGAGGAGTAATAGGGGATAAGACTGACAGCAGGTTGTGTTTTGTAGTCTATATTGATTGGTGTCAATGGACGTTTATTCATTCGTCACTGCTTTTTTATAATTGAAAATACTTTTGTCTTGATACAAATATAGGTAAAAATATACTCATTCATTATACTCATTTCAATTTTTGGTTAGCTTCAATATTCATTTTAAAATGTGACTAGGGGTAGGTAGGTATATTTATACCAAAAAATAGTAACTAAACTTTAATATGATTTAACTAAAATTATTCCACCGTAAAAATAACAAAGAAAAGAATAATTTTAGTATATTTAGTAGCTACATATACATAAATATACACAAAGAATACTTCGGTCATTATATCCATTCGTATATACTCAATTGAATTTATAGTTAGCTTCAAAATTCATTTTAAAATGGGATAAGAGATATATTTATACCAAAAAAATAGTTAAACTTGAATTAATATATTCCTATGTTATAGACGTTGCTATATTATTATCTGTGTGAAATTACAAAGTACAGAATAACTTTAGTATATTTATCAGATAGCCACGTAGTAAATATTCTTTAAATTTTGTATAATTTTCTTTTGTTTTATATAATCATTTTTTCTTATGCATGCATGGAAAAGTGGACTTTTCCTTGCATGGAGACGCTAGAAAAGTAGCACTTTTCCATGTCTGGACAACTTTTCCATGCATTTTGACATTTTAGCTTATGATTAGAATAGTGATGTTATTAGAAATTCGTAAAATATTATTTAAAATTCGAATTTTTTATTTTTCATAGATTGATTTTCATGCATATACACTCTAAAATAAAATTCTCTACGCAACTCTATGAAATGCATAAGAAAAAATAGCGTTCCTTCATTGGAAAAGTACTATTTCTATACTCGGACATAGATTATCACTCGATCGCTTCGCTCTCTCGTGATAATAGATATCCTCGTATAGAAAAGTAGTACTTTTCCAATTTCAGGAAAATAGCTATTATTTGCAAATATATGCTTATCAATATGTTCTAAAAATAGATGTTGGAATTTCCGCGTCTAATCGGCTGCATATAAAATATCGATGACTCATTATAGGGAAGTCGCTTCTAATGTATTATATTTCTATGCTAATAAACTAGTAATTAATTGATTATGTGTTCAAACTATAGAATTAGATGAGAAAATATTTTAAGATGTTTCTTAGAAATGTTTAAATCAATATATTATGTTTAAATATTTAGTGATATTTTCAATAATAATTATATATAACACTCCTAAAAAGTTGCATATTGTAAATATATAAAAGTTTTACGATACTACTTTTATAATAAATTTAGCCAAAATTGTTCCGTATTTCATCATTAAATTTATTTCATATATTTATTATTCAATTAATTGGTATTTTTCTAGAACATTTTCAAAACTCTGTATTATCGTCTTTTTTCTAAACCTGAAAATAAAAACGCCAAACGAAGCCTTATCATTTCAAGTTTCTTAATTAGGTGTATATTTGGTTCGGACATAATTCAACCATATTTCACTTTATATCTGTATGTGCGTCAATTCTTTTCTCTACACAAAATAACTTTTAAAAGGAATGTCAATCTTTTCCTTCTGCTTCGACATTACTCCTGCAATCATGGTATCTTAACTTGTAGACTGATGTACAATAAGTTTACGTATACCACCTTGCACAAATGTAGGATAAATATTATTATGTTAGTGGTTACAACTTACCAAAAGTAAAATAAATATTAAATATATAGAAGGTTAGCATTAACTTCTCCGATGTCTCATAAATTAGGCCACTCATGCATCCTTTAGGGGAGATGTTTTAGCATACGAATATAATATATTAGGGTTGTTATTGCCTGGCATCTTCTTTTTATGGTTCTTAATTTAGTTTTGTACTAAAACTTCTTATTTTTATTACATTTATCAAGAATGGCCTCATCATTTTTGATAAACACATTTACATCTAAATATGAAATGGATCAATACATTCAACTGCCACTCTATATTTATTATGATGCATACCTATCTATATAATATGTATGTATGTAAACAGGCCTATTTATATATCGATAGAATTATAACGATCAACTGTTACTAAATGTCAGAAGAATATATTTATCCCAGAATACTTCAGAATCAGTTTCTCTTATTGGTTGGACAGCTTTCCTATTCGCCCCCTCTCTTCGCATAATATTATTCCTTATCCTACCTAATACAGCATTATACAGTAGATGATAGTACGTTCCCATTCGACTTTCCATGTAAAGAAATGGCGTGTACAGAGGGCAATCAGAGAGGATAATATGCGAACCGCCTGTTTCCATCGATCGTCTGCATCTTCTCTCTGAAGAGCTTTTTGCAGATAACTGAAAATTGAATAAATCTCCATGAGCCTCCTTACACAGCTGACATTAAACAGAAAGTAAAAATATCTTCCGTTAAGAAGATAGTCAGGGGAAACAGCACAACATTTATTTGGCTGTCTATAAATGAAAGCGCCAATTACAGGGCAACGATGAAGATGGCAGTCGATATCTTGCACAATAATTATTATAAACGTTAAATCTTTCAAACTGGTTTGGTAACTCCAAAAAGCAATTTTCAATTCAGGTGTCAATGGAACATTTTTACAAACGTTCTATTCTATATTGATTTTTTTATAACTTTTTTGTGAAACATGCAGGAATCTACAGATGAAAATCAAATCACTGAAGAAAACATTCGTAGGGAGCGTTTGGAACAGTTTTCAAATGAATTGCAGGAACACGTAGTATGGAACCAAACAGTTGAAACACCATCCTGCCTTTGCTTTGATGCAGATTATAAGTACAACGACGCCAAGGATGGCACTTATTATACTCATCTTGGTGCAGGTCCTTCTTTGGTGGCTCTTCGGCGAGTGATGGAATCTCGAACTGGACTAACAGGGGACGCGCTTCGTTTTGAAAAGCTCTGCTACACTGGAAGAGAGGGCAAAAGTGGAGAGGGCTGTCCTGTCGCTAAGTGGGTGATCCGCCGATCTAATTACGAAGAAAAAATAATGATTCTCGTGCGCTATCGACCTGGTCATCGGTGTTCAACCGCTTGGATGATTATTGGAATTGTGTGCTGGGATGGAGTTGAGTCTGGCGACGCCGATCAGATATATGACGTCATGTCTTCCGCATTGCCAACGTATGGTGAAGCAACTGAAAGACGATGTGGAATTAATGAATCTCGGACATGCGCCTGCCAAGGATTTGACCCCAAAACGTGTGGAACTTCTTACAGCTTTGGTTGTAGCTGGTCCATGTACAATAACGCCTGCAAGTTTGCCAAAACTAAAGGCAATCCCAGAAAATTCCGTCTCAAAAACATTCAGAAAGAGGAGGAAATGGAAAAGCAGATTCAGAATTTAGCCTCCATGCTGAGTCCGTTGTACAGAAAAGTGGCTCCTGACGCCTTTCTTCGACAAACCGAGTTCGAAGGTGTGTCGGGAAGCTGTCGGTTGGGAACTCAACCAGGCCGTCCATTTGCAGGGGTGACTGCATGCATGGACTACTGCACCCACTCCCATCGAGACGTACATAATATGAACAACGGCTGTACCGTGGTGGTCTCACTCAACAAACATCGCGATCTGACTCGTCCTGACGACGAGCAACTGCACCTTCTGCCGCTCTATATACTCGACAGCTCAGATGAATGGGGTAGTTCGGCTAATCAATGGCGCAAAGTCGAGATGGGTCAAATAGAAATGCTCACCAGTTTTCCCCGTCTGACACGGATACGGGATGAACCACTTCCGTCGTGTAGTGCTCGGAAACGCGCCCGCCGGGAAGCTCGTATTGAACAAGCAAAGTGTTCTCTAGAGGCTACTCCGACTCCGAACAGCAAAACTGCTAAACTAACAGACCAATCCACGGAAGTGAAAGCAGTCAATGAGAAAATCGATTTACTCGCAGATAACACAGACGAGAGCCTTCCAACGATATCTGATTGGTTTCGTAAACCAATCAATGATCATTGGGGCATCGATGGAGCCGTCGGATTTGAATTTAAATCTGAACCAACCAGTTTGACTGGATTCACTTTCAAAGAATTAAACGAATCAGAAACGTTTACTGAGCCCTCTATCATTCCTAAACCTATTGAAAAAGTTCCAATAGCTAGTAAAACTACGAAACCTAATAATTCTAAAAATCGAAAGGAAACTGTAAACATTACGAATGGCATAAATCGAGAATACTGGGCCCAAAACGAGGACATATTTCTGGATCCTGAAGTGGGTGGTGTGGGTATTTCTCTCACTCATGGATCTGTCTATTTTGAAGTTTCAAAACGAGAATTGCACGCCACCACTTCGCTTCTGCGGCCAAATCGAAATGAGCCCACCCGCTTGAGTCTTGTTTTTTATCAACACAAGAATTTGCATTTCTGGAGTCATGGATCATTGGAATGGGAGAGGAAGAAGAGAAATCTTTCAAAATCAAAAATAGAAGAAGCACCTGTGTCTCCTACTGATGAATTCCTCAATCATTAAATGGTGGGCGTATTTTGATATTAAATATCTTTTTCACTGCATGCCTTATATACTACAGATATATTTGTTTTTATTGTATATTGTTTGAACATTTCTTATACAAAGGACTGGTTTCTACATTTGTCTTCGGTGTGCATAATTTGCTCATCAATTAAATCTGCTTTCAGTGAGAACATTTTTTTGTAAATAGTTGTTTGGCTTTACTTTTGTAAATAGAAAATAAATTATAACCAAAACATTGCTCAAAGATTATCTGTTCTTTTTAAATTGATATTATATCATTTAATAGCATGTAATAAATTACACAATTATTATAAAAAAATAAAAACAATTTGATGTATTCAATAAATTATATAAATTTTTTCAAGTTTTGCAAGTTTTTGAGGTAATATTGTGTTCGCATTGATAAATACTGACACATCTAAATAGCATACTAGGCACGCACATTCTATTTATATTATTTACAGTTAAGTTATTTAGTCATTATCCAAAAAACTATAATTATTGTGTAGATATAATCATTAGTTTGTTAATTGTGGCAATATTTGTAAAAACCAAAATAGTAAAATAAAATCTTAGTATCAGTTTGATTAGTGTATAGATATTTCATTTTTGTGAATTTCTGTTAAATTTAAAATTTATTCTCAAAAGTTTTAAACTTTTCGAGATCATCAAATTAATTACTAAAATTCATTAGTCAAGAAAAAAAAGATTATAGAAATTATAATCTGAAAATATGGATTTTATTTTGGTACGTTAATAAAATTTTATAATTTATGTCCACAAAATGTTTAATTAATCAATATATTAAAATTAGTAAATTATAATTTATATATAAAATGTATAACAATTATTTCCATTAGGTATAGATTTTTAGTCCATCGACCTTTATATTATTTATCTAGACGGGCAAACTGATTGAAAAAGCGTCCACAGCGAATTTCAATTAGATACGGTAATAGTTTCGTTTTAAAGTGGATTTTGTTCCATATTCTAAATATTTTAATAAGGTTTGACCATAACTCCCTATTAAAAAGGAAATTAATTACGGTATAATATAATTGAAATCGACAAAAAACGCCCTGAATTTGGTATTGATTAACATACATATAAACCGACAATTAATAGTTATAGATATTGTTATAGCCATAGAGTAAGGAGGTAAAGAGATTCGTCTCTAACCTAGTTGCTAAGCTAACCTAATCAAATGGACTTTTAATTAATATTTTATTATTTCATAATTTACTTTTTTTTAATTTTAGATTTCAGGGAAATATTTTGGTGCAAATTTTTTATTATGATACCTTTAATAAATTGATCTTACTAAATTTAAATTATTCTTGTTTAAATATATATTAATAATTAGCTATTTAAGCCGCCATTTTAAGAGGCTATATGCCAGATATTATACGTATCATATAAAGCTATAACTTTGCGTACAGCTTTTTTAACTTTGTAATTTTTTAACTTTGTACAGCTTTTTTAACTTTTTAACTTAAAAGAGACTGCCAAATATGCAATATGAATTTATATATCTTGTCTTGATTACCTTTATTTTATTATTATCTTAACGTTATTATAATCATCAAATAACGATAATATTAAATTTTAATTATTTTTGAAAAATTATATGAAGGCAAATATTGCATATTGTAATATGATCGTTTATAAATAAAAGAATTCTTTACTATATTAATTTGTACTTCATTATATAACAAAATATAATTGACTTTATAAATTTAGTCATTTTAATTTAATGAAGTTTTTTGATCAAAGTGGAGTTATAGCTAATTAGGGTGTTTCATGGATGACGCCTTCCTTTTGAATAGCAAAATAAAAGGTGTCCATAAATAACCGTCGACCATTAAAACTGAAACATTTTAATCCATACTAATATATTTAAATATGTCATGATTAATTATTATTTACATTAGTATTTAAGTTATGTTCGATGCTTTTCAAAATGTCTACCATTTTAAGCTCGTTCATGAATTGAGACACACATTCCGTGCATAAATTATCAATCAATGATACGCTGTCGCAATTGATCAACAATTCCAATTTGTTGTTTAGAAACCTTATATTTCACTATTCCACATCCAGAGAATAAGGCTGTTGTCTCCGCAGCTTGATGTTCTTCTCTTGAAGGAATACGGTAGTGTCATTGGAGGTATGTGGTCTAGCATTGTCGCGAATCAGCAGGATATTCTACATCGTCAGTGGTTGAGGCAGTGCTACAGATTGCCCATATTTCGAAGAAAGTTTATATAGACCTCGGAGTCAACAGTGAAATTGACAACTTCAAAAAAATGTTCTCCTCTCAATGAAACAGCCACAATCGCCATCAGTTTTCTGTCATGGGTATAGTTTGAGGACGTCTCCATCAGGACCTAACCAAGAGCCTATGTTGTTTGCTGGTTGGAGTTTTCTTAAGTAAAACCACAAAATCTAATTCGTAGAGGCATTGTTACATAGAGATATGTTTTAAAATAATCAAAAAATATTAGACGGGGCTAGATAATAAATAGAAAAAGATATTAATTATGAATCGCCTTATAATAATGTAGAGTCTATAAATACACGAATGTGTTTAGATTAATTGACTTCGCTGCATTGTACAATTAGTTTACCAGAGAAAGAAAAGTTTTATTTGCAAACTGAGTATAAGTTCATTCAAATTTTAGAATTATTCCTAAGACTATGTAAACATTTATGCATAATAAATTTATGTAGATTGCTTTATTTTTCAAATATGAACATAGCCATATAGGTGGGCAAGTGAAATAAGTTATGGAGAAATTATCAATCATTCTAATCAGAGGAGTATGTCGATGACGGAGATATTGTGAACAATCTAGTAAATGAAATTCATGTGGATGTTAATCGTTTTGTGCCTCCTGTTGGACAGTTCAAGATCCTACGGTTGCTATGGTCAGAGAACAACAAGGACCTAATGTTGCTATGGTCAGAGAACGACAGGACCTATGGTTACTATGGTCAGAGAACAACAAGGACCTAATGTTGCTATCAATGGTCAGAGAACGATAGGGACTTACGGTTGCTATGGTCAGAGAACGACAGGACCTACGGTGGCTATGGTCAGAGAACGATAGGGACCTACGGTGGCTATGGTCAGAGAACGACAGGGACATACGGTTGTTATGGTCAGAGAACGACAGGGACCTACGGTTGCTATGGTCAGAGAACGACAGGGACCTATGGTGGCTATGGTCAGAGAACAACAGGGACCTACGGTTGCTATGGTCAGAGAACGACCGGGACCTACGGCTGCTGTAGTAACAGTGAGACGGATGCATCTACCGTCTTGTTTAACGTCTAGATACTTGCCCCCAACCAAGATCTTTTTCCCCCAAAGGAGATACTTTGTGCCACCAAGATCTTACGCCCCTGTAATACGCTCAATGTGTTAATATTATTCTTATTCGTTCATGCACAATACAACTTCAAAAATCACACTAATTTTGGATTTTTCTAATCAATTAAGCAAATATAATTCTGCCCAAGAAATTGGGATAAAAATACATCCGTTGTTTACTGTTTGTGATTATCTACAGTATATAAAAATATATATATATATATACAGTTATACTTTGATGTCTAATTGTCACGAAATATAGGACCATAAAACTACAATATTGTGGTATAGTTAGGCACTAGTTTGAATTCAAAGTTTTCACATTTTTTACGTAATTATATAATTAAAATATCCAAAAAAAATTCTTGAAAAAGTATTTGAGATAAAAAAAATAATGACATAAACATTTTAAATATCTTACTCAAGTTTATATTTATATGACTAAAACGTGCAGTTGATCCTTCATAATGGCATAAAAAATATATCTGTGATATATATATATATATTATACCCTAGTGGTATACACAACGTTACTTATTTTTTAATCTAAAATTACACCACATACAATATCGAGGGAAAGATGTTCATTTAAATGAGCGGTTCTCCAGAATCATCTTTTACTTCTTTTTTAGCTGAAAAGATTTACTATAAATTGTGTTAGCACATACAAAATATAATCCGATTTGAGCTAATTACGTTTTACGGAAATTTACATTACTTGTAAATAATTTTCAAAATATTTAGTATTATACCTACTAGGCTACGTTTGTTATAATTATTATAGCATTATCAATTTAATTAGCTGTTATTAGTAGATTATGTTGGCAATTAATAAATCTAAAATCATTTCAATACAATTTCTGTTAGCTCAAATCAAATATTATTTTTGTAGCTAATACTATTTATAGTATATCATTTCTTTTGTGATATGAGCTTAGAGACTTTTTGACATTTTTGCTAATGTTAATATATTATATAGATATTAATTATAGATATACATATAAATATATATTCATTTATCCGCAGATGATTAATATTATTAAATTTTGTCGGGTTACCGGTTTAGATAAACACTATATATAGGTGGCTGCATAAATTTACATAATCTAAAATGTATTGTTAGATTAAATATTTAGTATTAATAATATAATTTGTTTAAATTTCCTATTTAAAACAAACTCTATGATAATAAACCAATAGTATTTTATTTACCTTTAAAGCGCACTATTGAATTAATTTACTGTAAAGTTTTATATCCTATTTTCTTTCCAACTTACAATCCTATGACAGTATGTTTATCAACATTTATTAACGTATGTAAAAATTCTATCTAAGCAAATGAAATAATTTGTGTAATTTAGTGATAAGAAAACATAATTCAAATAATTTTATTAGGTGTACTGTATAGTAACAGTAAAAATTTTAATTAAGTAATTTTTGCTAAATATGTTTATGTCTAATTCAGTATATGACATACACCAGTATAATTGTATAGTAACTAATTGATTTGTTGTTTTATGTTATTGTATCTGTAATATGCTTCACGCTTATATGCTGGTGAATTATATTAGTTCTAAATATATAATTTATATTTTTTAATCATAAATTCTATACAGTATTTACTGGAGTATAAGCCACTTGACCTCACCCATTGAGTCCAAAATCAATGATTTTTAAGCATCTGGAGTATAAGCCACACCCCTACTTTGTGTCCAAAATCAGCAATAGCCAAAAAAGAGGGTTCATTTGCAAATAAATTAACAAAAAATAAATAAATGTTACTAAATAAAAAAGTTTTATACTATTATTATATGGTTATAATTTTATAAATATACCATTGAAATTACATTAGGTAGAAGCTGCATATAATAGTTACCAATTAATGCTCATTATAATCATAATAAGCAAACACCTTAATACAATACCTATTCTTCTACCTAGAATACCTAAGTAATCCAATTATTTTGTACATAATATATCTATTATCAATAAATTAGGTATTTTGGCTAAAAAACTAAATTTTTATATGAGAATTTTTGTTAGAAAAAATAATATTTTTTTTATGTCTGGAGTATAAGCCACACCCTCACTTTTTGTTTCAAAATATGAAATTAAAGGTGCCACTTATAAACAGTATGTAGCAAAAGTTTTTATATGTCAAAAATGATTTTTATAATATATTAAATTTTGGTATGTAGCAAGAATTTCTGTACTTAAAATTTATATTGTCTTGTTTCATTTCATAGTTAAAATGCATTGTATTTTGTTTATTTTTAATTTATACATTTTATAAACTCCTGTGTTAATTATATTTTTATTATATAGCAAAAAATTTTTAGTATACAGCAACCACCTTTATTAATCAAATAAAGCAAATAATATTTTCTGTATTTCTTTTATAATATAAGAATAAATGACACATTTTGTAAAGTCACAAATTATTCATATATAATAGTTATTTTTTCAGTTTTTCATTTTTAAAACATGATTTATTTTCTTATTAAAATTATATTTTATTAATTACTATAAATATACCCACAGATAAGACATTATCATAATTTGTTTTATTCATTTATAAAAGAAGGGGGCAGGTTATCTTATCTTTAAAAAAATCCCAAGTAACAACATTATATTAATCATAGAATAAGTATCAGTATATTCTGAATAAGTAGGTATTGGCATAAATGATCTAAGCTTTTTTTAGGTAATCTTATTTAAGTAAACTATTAAAGTTAACACATAGATTTAGTCAAGTAGATATAATATTTGTTATTAATATTATTATATATTAATTATTATAAATTATTTATTTTGCAATATAAATATATTCCTTGATTTAAAAGTTTAATAAATAAAAAAATTATTATGATATTTATGTCTATATATATATAATTTGTTACTTGTTAAAATGTTTTTTACCTCTTTAATTAAATTTAAACTCATTGTAAGCCTTAATTATGTTTCATAATTTATTAATCATATGGGTAAAATAGGAATTTATATTTCATATAGTCAATTGGCAAATAATCCAAATCAGATTTTCTAAATACATTTCTGCAATAATATTTTATTTTTGTCCTAAAATAAAGAGATTTTGTTTTGCTAAAATAATAAAATAATCATTTCAAAATATGTAATTTTTTCAATACAATTCAAAATATTTTTGTCAGATTTTCAAATAATAATTAACCAGGTTTAGCTAAAAATACACTAAAACACTTTCTACATAAATTTATCAGTAAAACTTCAATAAATTGATTTTTACTAATATTTGTATGACATGCCTCTGATACACTGGAACCATATTAGATTGAAAGTTTTATGAATAGATTTATTTTCAAGAATATGTTAATAATATTTTGATTATATAATTTTAAGAGTTTACATAAGACAATTATAAATCATAAATATATTTAATATTATTTATTTCATTTTGACATTTCATCTTGAAGTTTAGAAAGAATAAAAGAATCTTATAATGCACATTATTTAAAAAATTTAAGGAAATATTTTTAACACTACAATGCTGGATTGTGTTACTACTTGCTCAAACAATATAATTACATGATTGGTTTCTCCAGAGCAGTTACATACACAAACAATTTTAAGTAAAATTCTCTGTAATACTGATTGAGCATGCTGTGAAGATGTGAGACTTAATACGATTATTATTTGCTGAAGTTTTAAATGGAGTGTAGCACAGTGGTGGCATGCTGGCCTACAAACCAGTAGGTCTGCAGTTTGAATCTAGCAATGTAACCTTGGCTTCATGATAGTTTTTGGTTAAACAATTTCCTGTTTATCACAATCTACTTTGTTGAGAAAGTTTATCTTTGGTATTGTAAATGTGGTTTAGTATTGTTTATCAGTATACAGGGTTTTTACACTTCTTGGAAATCTTACAATTGTAAAAATTCATTCCAACAGAAATTTTAGTAAATAATCTTTGGAAAGTCTTTGAATTTATAATGTCTGTTATTTTGGTGGACCAGATCATTATGGAGCAATTTTGTTCCACATTTCAGTAACATGTTAAGAAATATTTTAAATCTCTTTTTGTTATTCACTCAAGGCTTACATTTTATGCTTGTTGCTTTAGTGTAGTATTTAAATTTACCATAAATCATAGCATACTCATGTATTTGCTATCAAGGAAAGTTATGAAATTTCTCATTGAGTCATGGAATAGACTTTAAATTGCTTTTAAAAATACTGTACAAACGTGGGTATTGTAGAACATGTTGCTTTAAATCATTTATGTAACACTGTTTTCGAGAAATTTTTTTAAGATTAAAGAAATATATTTTACATAAATTTGAAGATATAAGCAAATTTAAAATAAAATAATATACTATACAGCAATTTTACAGTAATAATTACTTAACACTTAATTTCAACTTTATTTTTAATAAACAAATACATTATGTATACTAGAGCAATTTTTAAATACAACTTTATGTATTAATTATGTATTTAATCATTTTTATTTATTCATTAAACATTTTATAGTTTAATTGAATATAACATAATTATTAAGAATATATTTTTAATATTCTCTGATTTAAAATTATATAATTTTTCTTGTTTAATTGTATAAAGGTCTAAAACGTTGTTACTAAATAATTTTAGTCAATTAAAAATCATGTCATCAAGTCGTATTTGTTAGTAATGTTTTTTTAGATTTATTTTATAATTATGTTTATATTCTGCTGATATTATTACACTTCCCTAAATTTCATTGAAAATTCATTTCACAAAATTACAACTTGCATATTAGTTTATCTTTTATAATATTGACATGTTTTGAAATTAATTAAATAATATCTTGTTATAATTCTTACTTCAGATATAAAATTTATCAATGTGGATCTGGGTCTATTTAAATGTGCTCTTAATTCTTTCTCCACAAATAATTGTTCCATTATCTGGTCAGCAAGATCCAACCTTTGCTCAATCAACATATCTTTTTAGTGTTGTCGAAGGATCACCCAAAGGAACTTTCATTGGGACTGTTCAAGTGGTCTCTTCAAGGGCAGTCCACTATGTTCTTGAACCCGTTAGCAATATAGCCACTCTAAGCTTGTTTCATGTAAACATTGCGAATGGCACAATGACTACCAGAGCTATATTGAATTATATTGCTTCTAGTCCTGATTTGAATTCACATAAACTGTATCTAAAAGCATCTGATATTGAAAATTCTGGACGTTCTGCAAGGACAATAATTACAATTACGGTCGTTGATATTAATAACAATTCACCCTTATTTGAAAAAGAAATTTATGAAAACCACATAACTGAAGGAAATTATATTTCAGATGTGCTGTTGCGGGTGAAAGCAACAGATTTGGATGCTGGGATTAATGCCAAAATTTCATATTCACTTATACCAGCCGAGAATGTGAACTTTGGTATAGGAACTTCCACCGGGGATATTACTACTAAAATTAAAGAGTTTGATCGTGAACAAATGCCTTTTTATCAATTTCTAGTGAAAGCAGTTGATCACGGAACACAGGTTCAAAATTCTGCTACCTGTACCGTTAGGATCGTTGTTGATGATGCTAATGATAATTATCCAATATTTAATCAATCTGTGTATAACATAACTCTTAAGGAAGACAGCCCTTATACAAATCAACCTGTTATTCTGACTTTGCATGCTACTGATAAGGATGTTGGAATCAATTCTAATATTAGTTACTACTTCGGCAACAATGGAGTAACAGACGGGCCCTTCAGACTAGATAGTAATTCTGGAGAAGTTAAACTTATTGGGAGTCTGGATTTTGAAACACTTCCATCTTATCACAAGAAAGTAATAGCAAAGGATAGGGGCCAAAATGCTAAAACTGGCACCTCCTTTATTGATGTTTACATTGAAGATATTAATGATAATCCTCCGATGTTCGATCAACCTTTTTTTGCTAAATCGATATTTGAAACGGTAGAAGTGGGATCAAATGTACTGAGTGTTCATGTGTCCGATAAGGACCAAGGAATAAATGGACAAGTGACGTTAGAAATGTATGACAAAGACAGCATAGATATTCCTTTCCGCATAGATTCCAGAGGTGTCATAACTACTACCCAACTTCTAGACAGAGAAAAGAAGGACCAATATACATTTACAATAGTTGCCCACGATAGGGGAGCTCCAAGGTTGTCCTCAAATGCCACTATATCGATAACAATTTTAGACGTTAATGACAATAGCCCAACCTTTCATCAGGCCAGTTACAATATCAGTATTTCTCAGAATACCCCTACTGGAACTAGAATTCTTCAACTTGAATACAGTGATCCAGATGCGGGAAATAACGGCCAAGTTTCATTTGAGATATCACCGAAAGACTCGACTTTTAAACTCAATCCATTCGTGCATAACAAAGTGGCTCTTGAAACTGCGGCTGCCCTCGATATTAAAACATACTTATTGTCTGTAGTTGCAAAAGACAATGCGCCTGAAGATTCCAGAAGGACCTCCAACGTTCCTGTTACCATAATTGTTACTCCAGTTAATAGATACCAGCCCCACTTCGCTAAGACCATTTATTCTAAAAATTTAGCGGAAGATAAACCAATAGGCTCAATATTAGAGGAAATATCTGCCACCGATACAGATTCTGGAGCGGCCGGCCAACTCACCTACACGTTAAGGGATACTTTCGGAACTTTTTCAATCGATAACGAGTCAGGACAAATCAAACTTACGAAACTTCTGGATAGAGAAACGAGAATAGAGTGGAGTTTAGAAGTGACAGCTCAAGATCATGGAATACCGCCGAGATCGGCCACTGCAGAAGTCAGGTTTACAATTGACGACGTAAATGACAACGCTCCCGTTTTCGAAAAGGTAATTTCGGTAATTAACCGTCAAATTATTGATTTGTAGGATTTTATTTTTAATATTTTGTGCTTCAATATTTTCAAAGGTAGAAGATTATTATTATAACTCTACATTGTGAGAAAATATCAAATATCCTTGTCGCTTTGTGGCGCAGTTAGTCTTTTCAATAATGCTAAAACGTGTTTCAAATGTTCCACTTCTAAAGTGAATTTCGTATGCCCGTTACCCTCTTCAGTCTGTGTACCACGCTGATGTTCTCGAGACAGTTCGCACCGATACCCTCATAGCTCGAATAGTGGCCGAGGATGCTGACTTTGGGATCAATGCTCAGATCGAGTACGCTTTCGTCGACCCTGAACAAAGTAAGAGCTTCAAGCTGGACCCCAAGCTGGGTGATATACGTGTCTTCCGCCTATTGGACAGGGAGTCTGTCAGTCACTACAACCTTCTGGTCACTGCAACGGACGGACAGCCCAATCATATTTCCACCGCGACAGTTGAAATTAACGTGCTGGATGTCAACGATAATGTGCCTGTGTGGCCCAAAGGTGGCATCCAACTTTATGTTCAGGAAAATGTACAGCCTGGATTCCTAGTTGGTGAGATATATACACATCGTTTTCTTTTCTATGTTGAACTCTAAGCATCGCAAACTGTCGGCTCATTTTCAGGGGAAATCGGCGCTTCTGATGCAGATGAGGGGATAAATGCCCGTCTTCGTTACGACATTATTCCTGGTTCGGACAGCGCAGCTTTTAGGTTGAGTGTTATTGAAAGTAATAAATCTAGAGTTCAAGTTGTCACGGTAGCTTCTTTGGACTTTGAAGCTGTGAAGAATATCTACAAATTGACAGTTCGTGCATTCAGTGGAGACCTCTTTTCGGATACAGCGCTCACGATTTCTGTGACGGACGCCAATGACCATCCGCCGGAATTAAAACCCTTTGAGGTAAGTTTGCAACAAGTCTGAAGATCATGGTCAAGAGTTCATGTTCTCTCAATTCTTTAAGATCATTCTCAACAACTGGGAAGGCCTGTTCCCCGTGGGCAGTGTGGCTCGTGTTCCCGCTACAGACATCGACGTAACCAGCCTCCTCACCTATCGAGTGGTCTCTCCGCTGGATCTGCTGTTGTTGAATGCCTCCACTGGTGATATCCAGCTGCATTGGGGACTGAACACGAACGTGTGGTTACAGGCCAACGTTACGATTGAAGTTAATGGTGGGTACTTATCGGAACTTTATGCCCAGACTAAATTTGTAGGCATTTCTTTTTCTAATAAGCAGAATAATGATAGGATATACGAGTGCTCAATGGCTATTGATTTATGTTAATCCGTGTTGTTATAAGTGTTCTTGACTTTTGTCTTCCTGTCAGAATATACTTCCATAGGGCGGATCTTCCTTCCTTAAACTGTCTAGTCTAGCAATGCGGATCCTTGTAAAGTATTGTGAAGAACAATAAATGCATAGTTTAAGTAATTTTTAACTACAAATAGGATCTGTATTGGTTAATCTGAAATGGCGCTGTTCTATAATTGAAATGAAATATTCGAAAGTTTGTTGTAGGTAAGAAATGAAGACAAATGAATACAATAGTTCCAGGTTGTAGTCCAATGTTTACTCTGTACACGAAGCTATCTTTGACGTTCACTCTTAAAGCGGATCTTTTATTGTGATTTAGACAGCCTCCTACTTCATTACTCTTCATATTTGAAGGTTTGGTAATGATTCATAAAAGCCTAAACTAATCTCTGATCTCAAGAATATAGTCAGTATATTTGAAATATGTTTATCTTAACAAACTAATTCTTTGATTATAAGAAAGTTGGATTCATTGTTTGTGATGATAATTATAATTGCATGGTCATCACAATTATATCCGTGATCTTCTTTATCGCTATTTGTCTTTCCAATCAATCTGTTGTTGAATCAAGAAATGAGAATTAGCGCTGTTGAATCAGACACTTTTTATACCATTGATGTCACTTGTATTAACGCACCAAATGTAAGTGCGTACTGTCCATTTCCTCTCCTACGGTTACTCATAATGACCGATAGTTGTTAACAAGAACTCACTCGTCACACATGGCTGGTTCTGCACAATTATGAGGCCCTCTTTATCGGTATTGAACTGGAAAGATGTACTAATGCTGACTGTTGCATTTCTGCGGGTGGTTTTCTTGTGGCAGTGTTGGTTAGTCCCTTAATGTTAATAGAGCTATGATGCGGTATTGTTCTGCGATTTTCAAATGGTTGCAATTATTATCTTAATTAATAACTTAAAATAACAATATTTTACACCAGCTTGACTGTTTTAATAAGATCACCAACATGTTATGCATTCTAATCAGTTTAAGACTACTTTATAGTGTTGTTATTTTCTTGTCCTTGAATAGACGGTCTCTTTTCCTCAAAGGGGAACTGTTATCTTCAAGTTCGTTTCATCACACCTGCCGCAATTAAATCCAGTGTCACCTTGAGACTCGCCAATATCAACAGGGCACAACCAATTAAATCGTCCAGCCTGCACATCGACCAATTAACAGAAGCTATAAGAAGCGTGCTCAAGGTCAACGCCTCCATTCTAGTGATCGGATTGGCCGACATGCCATCCAATGAGACAATTAATGTGACTCTAGCTGCTTATTACACCGCTTCAGGGACTCAGAACGATTTTCTACCAGCTGGACTTCTCAAGGAAAGAACTTTTGCCAACAGAGACATCATATCAAAGGCAACTGGCCTGCAGGTAGTGTATTTATAGGGAAGGGGGTATTCACAGACGATGGGGAACTATCAATATTAATGTATTCATTTTCAACTGTAAGGTCGCATGCCGCGTTCTCCCCTTTGGGAATATTGTCGTGTTTTTATTTGTAAATAATACAGCACACATCGATCTATACTCTTTTGTTGTCAAAGGTATTATGTTTTATCAGTCTTTATAAAACAATTGTCAATTTTAACTCTGTTTATCAGTTTGACTCAGTATACGTCAATTCACCAATGAAGCACAATTAACACTTTTGTTCAATTATTGTATTAACTATTATTAATTATCCGATAATTTGATCCTCTTCTTCAACATGCTGCCGTATACAAAAGGTGTAACACCATGCACGCATCGACATAAGGCGATTAAACGATAGATTCAGTAATTTATGGTTGGTTAATTTGGCACAATAATCTGAAGAGATGCTTCAATAACACTTTTCATTCGTACTCATACTCGTGCACCCAAGTGAGGAATGTCTTAAATCTCTTCGTAATTGTTGTAGATCTTGTTTTCAACAATGCACCTATACCCAACTTCGTAATAATCACTGTGGGAATTGGCCCCAAGGCACTTCATTTAATTGTCTAACTGTGATGGTCCATTTTAATTTACTTATTGTGGGAGTTGTTAACGAGTTGGCGCTTTGTCGGTTATTATTCTTTGTCGTGTGTTGTCATTATCGGGTTAAGAGGACTTAAATACGTTTATCTGATAATATAATTACGATTATGTAAGGACCATAGAAGTTTAATAATACTTAATGTAGAATGGTTGCATAATTAATCTTATTTCTAAACCTGTGTTCATATTTCCACGATACTACAGCCGGATTGCAGTTTACTCTGTTTTTATATATGCTAGGAAGCAAACAGGACTGTAATAATTGCTCAATTGAATGCGGTTAAACATACGCATATACAGACATACCTGTAATGTAAATCTATTTGCATTGTAGACAGTGCTGACCTATTCGTATATTAGGTGTCCCGAAAACCACTATGGAGTCATTTATAGAGCCATCGAAATCTTGGTAGTAGGTTGTTAGCTCTCACAGTTAAAGAAGTTTGTAACTTTTGTATTGGAGTATTCTTTCTATATAACAGCTTTTTTATTTCATAACTGTTTAATATTTGGAAATATTTCCTCAATTAATCAGCAAGAGAGAAAATTATTTTAAAATTTAGATATATAAATAATCGTCCAGTCAAATTGTTTATCTTTTTAACCATAAATAATTGTTTAGTTGTTTAAAACGTTTCTTAATGTTATGATCAAATTAGTCGCTCTACCATATTCATGAATAAAGGGAAACAGATTAGTAAATTGATTTCAAATTAATTTTTTACTAAAATCTTAAATTATCTCTTTATTTCATTGCGAAAATTATCGAAAAAATGTCCATTTATAAGCGGTTTCACACTGTTGAATGGATCCTCAATTGACTCCATTTTGTAAAGTTGAGATACCATAAATTTAAAAATAATAATAGCATTGATATCGTAATTAACTTCTCTAGAATGACAAACTACTGCGCTTTATGCAGACAATGTCCGATATATAAACGGCAAATCAATAGCAAACTGATTACAATTAATTAAATTGACTTAAATAAACAATTTTCAAGAAAACCATATTGTTACAAATACATAAATACAACAATAAAGACTCATAATATGAATACAAATTAAAAGAACTCACTTATACAAAGATATATTGACCGATTTGGTCCACTTCACAGCTCTATTAATAAAATTATGGGCCGAACAAGATTTCACCATTTTGTCGTTTTGCCCGTTTTTATTTCGGACATAATTTAATTAAGGTTGCCTGTGGATCTAGATAAACATTATTACGATATCAGTGGATAATAACCCTTTTGTTGATTGATCACATGAAAACATTCAAAAGCACAAATATTAAACAACTCTGCACAAAACAATTAGAGCACTGTCCCCTCCTTCGTCACCAATGTTTTAATTCCTCCAACACTTCATCGTCTCCGTGCGGCAGATTGTCCCCTATGATTCTGTGGTCTGTGTCACGGAGCCCTGTCAAAACTTTCGCCGATGTGATGAAGAGAATCGATTTGACAGGAGAGCCCCTCACGAGTTCGTTGTCGCTGGCAACCTCTTCATTCGGGCTATTGCCGTGTCCTCAGTCGCTTCATGCACCTGTCCTCCGGGCTTTGCAGGTCGGTGTTTATCTTTTTCAAATCATGATTCTCACCAA
The DNA here is from genome assembly GCA_034780395.1 of Vannuccia rotundouncinata. NCBI lineage: Eukaryota > Metazoa > Platyhelminthes > Proseriata > Coelogynoporidae > Vannuccia > Vannuccia rotundouncinata. The sequence continues at coordinate 24,173 of JAUZNC010017337.1, read as the reverse complement.
ATGTTCGGGAATGTATAGTTACATAAATTTTGTATATTGTTGTTTTACCAGACTTTAATCTAGTGTTTGTTATTTCTGGTAAAGAAATACCATTTTGTTTAAATTTTTTATGTATTTTAAAAATTTTGATAATCAGAATTTTGAAATTTTTTCAAACTATACTTTTTGTTTACTCGCAAAAGCGTTAGTTAGATCGTATAACTCGGCAGACGTTAACTTAGGAAAATTTATTAGTTTTTGAATAAACAATAAATGTACAATAAACCTATACGACATAGAATGTCTAAATCTGTCTCTTTTCCAGGCATAAAAATCGATTAAAAACAACTTTCATAGATATTGCAAAGTATAGATAGGAAAATCCTTTACTTCAAGAAAAGGTCACGTGACCACAATCGATAATGTGTCATGATTTACAATTTAAAATGGTTACAGCATAGAATAATTATACATATATAATTACTCTGTGGGTTACAGTATCACTCTACGTGTTCTTTCTATGCTAAACCGCGTCGATCCTAATACTGACGTCGTTTATCCAGGTTCCCAGTTCTCCTGGGAGTGTAACACGCCCGTGAACCTTTGCACCTCGACGCCCTGCTTCAACGGAGCGTCGTGTGCACCCACAGAACTCGGCTTCGTCTGCCAGTGTCCGCACGGGTTCACTGGCCCCCTCTGTCAGTGGTCCTGGAACACCACCTCCCCAACCACCGTACCAGGAAAGGTCCTCTGTCAACCACCCAGCCAGCCCGCCCCACGGAGCAGCACGGCCTCTGGGGTCACGTGTTCTGGTTGTCCTGGCAACAGGGACCACACGCAGCAGTGCCAGTTGTCGGCAGTTCACTTTGAAGGTGGTGGGTCGTACCTGGCCCTGGCACCGATGAAGCAGAGGTCTCATATTGAGATCCAACTCACGTTTGCAACGCTTCGAGTGAGAATAGACAGGATTACATGTTTTATATTTATTATTAATGAGATTCTGGTTAACTCAAGTAACATTTTAATTATCCTAACAGTTAAATATCAAATTGTAAAAGGGGTTCGTATTTCTTAATTCTTGATATGCTTCCAAAGCATTGTTTTATGGTTAATTATTCACCATTGCTCTGATATCGTCGCTGTTGTTGAGTCACCGGCTTATATCTTCTGAGGCGGTTCCCTCTTTGCCGGCTTTTGTCTCTGATTGACTTTAGAAATACGGATTAATCCCTTATCAATAGATATCTTGAATTATTTACCAAGTTAGGGTATTAGAATATGTTGACAGTTAAATACAGACTTTTAAATAAGTTGGTATTGTAATTCAAACCTTTAGTTTTTAAATGGAAAAACTTTTCAAATCTTTTATTTTTACAATTCATCAACTTTGTTTGATTATTTTATATATTAAGCTAAATCTTTATTAAAATAATTCAATAGAGTTTACAATTTTATTAATCATTCAATAGAATAATGTTAACGTCTTTATTTCTTTTAGTCTCACAACGCAACGCTATTGTTCACAGGACGCTACAACAACGACCAGTCGGATCACCTTTCGCTTTCTCTTATAAATGATATCCTTATAGCAACAGTATCCCTTGGCGACCCTAACTTCGTCACCAGTGTATCCCTCCGCGCACCACGAATTGGTGCCACTTTCACCGATGGGACAGCCCACTCCATTCTTCTCGTCTTATCCAATCGAACACTTTCGCTCTTTCACAACTCGGCTGACTGCGATCCAGCTCTCGATCTCTCATTGGCCAAGACCACCCAATCGATAGACAACACCTGGATGTCCTGTGCCAATCAAACACAACTTCCACCGCTGCCGGATCGATGCGCCAATCAGGAAGTGGCCTGCTATCGATTTTTGGACGTAACAACGCCACTTTATCTTGGCGGCAGTCCAGCGCATCTGTTTCACAATTCTAGCGGCCTGATTGGCTGCCTGAAGAACGTCAAAATTGACGGGAAATTAGTCGACCTTGCTGGAGATGTTGCAGAGAACGTGGGTGCAAAAGAGGGCTGCTCCCCATTATGGAACCTTTGCCTCGATGCCAGCTGCTCTAATGGAGGAACATGTCGAGTGGTTTGGGGCCGGACCTTCTGTGACTGTCCCAATTCCTTTACTGGGAAGAGGTGTGAACAGGGCCCTCTACCTTCTTTTCAATTACCAAGTGAGAGTAGAGACTTCTCTTCACACTTTTTCTTTATTGTATACTAGTAGTAAGGAAGGACGATTGGTCGAGAGCACCCCCCTCCCCTCGCACCCTTGCTAGTTAAATTTAAACCAATAAAAATTTGCTGATTGCACTCTTCTGTGTTAAATTTTCGTCCAATCTGATTGAAGTAAGCAAAATTCATACATTTTGTGAAGAGTAGACCGACCGAGAGACAACCGTCAGAGAGCTCGCAAGAAGGGGGAATGATATCAACAACTCACACACCTTCTTATATAGCATGATTCTCTCTTCTCATTCGCCAGAATTTAACTAGTAAAGGTGCGACGCGGGTGCTCTCCACCAATCAGATCTGAGAACAAAGTGTCACAGACCACGCCCTGACCTACTACTTACACTTGTTATAGCATGTTCACTGTCTCTCTCAGGGGAAAATTCGAAAATCAGCTTCCAGATACCGTCCAGTGTGGAAACATTGAGTCCTCCCTTCCAAATCGGGGTCACCTTTCGAGCTTGGGCGGCCGGTCTGCCTGGGAACATCGTCTACCAATTGCCCCTCGAGGGAGGAAAGTTTCTAGCTCTCCGGTACACACGAAACGAGAGTCTTGCTCTGGTCACCGCAGATGGGGACGTTGTTGTGGAAGCGTCCGGAGTTCGGCCAATTATCGACGGTCGCTGGCACAATGTGGTGATTGTTTGGCAACGATCTGGGGTAAGATGAACAGAAATTGTTTGGAGTTCACACTTCCACAAAATCACACCTAAACCCTAACTATTGTTGGACCTTGTAGAACGTTACTCTTCGGGTGGATTATGGAAGGTTTGTGTCCTTCGCAAGAATTTGGAAGAGCTTTCCACGACCGTCATCGATAGACTTCTTTGGTAGTCTTGTTCGGTGTATTCAGGGGGTGAAGGTGGCTGCATCCATATCAGAGCCGCAAGTTCTAGCTGATCCCGTGATGACAGGAGAAGCCAGGATTGGGTGTTCTGATGATGTGAGTTTAAGGAAATATTTAATTAGATATTTGTTGTAGATTTTTGTTATTACTATAGATATTTGTAGATTTTTGTTATTAAT
>JAUZNC010017326.1:0-13078 GCA_034780395.1 Vannuccia rotundouncinata | reverse complement strand
AAGTAGTATCTCGCTATTCTACCCGAAACTCTTATCAATGGTCGGACGTAGGCTTAAATGGATCCTGAAGAAATTGTAACACCCACAACTCGAGAACCAATAAAATGGGAGTACGATAAAGAACAGCCATTGGGAACGTTTTATTTTATTCACAAATTTGTTTATTTGATCCTTGTTACAACATATTTAATTATAGTCAAAATCGTTTAATGCACCATAAACCATATTTAGATAATTTGAAATAATTTTTTTGTGTTTAGGTAGTTATAAGATTGTTGATTAAAATGTTTTATTAAGTTTTTTATGGGAAGAACATATTTAGGCATTTGAATAATTTAAAGAAAAATACCATAAAGTTAAATTAAAATAAGATTGGTTTTCAGAATGATTTTCCATGTGATAATTAATCTATATAAAATTAATAATATTGATTATACTTACAACGATTAGTTTCTGGAAAGTATAAAAAGCTAACATAATCAATGAATTTTTAAATGCATAGTAAAATATTATTTATTTTATTTCTTTTTTGATTACAAAAGGATTAAAATAATATTCTAAACTTAAATATTTTTTCCATCACAATTTTCCTGAAAGAGGTCATTTTTAATTACATAAATAAGTAATAGAAATATTTTAGTTCGAATTTAAAAATAATTTGCGTATCCGCTTCAAACATATTTTAAACATAATTGTTACATCAAAATACTATTAGAACGCTAAACTTTATTCTAATTTATTCCTAATTTTTAAGTGGAATATTACAATATTTTTAATTGGTTTAAATTGTTTTTAAGCACAATTTTGAAATAATTGATTAGTTTCAATTCAAAGTAGTGAATATAATTATTTCTATGAAAGAGGCTAGAAAATTTAATGAAAATCGTCAATATTTTGTAAAAGATGAAACTTTCTTTCTATAACAAAAAATGTCTCTGTGAGCAGCACGGACGTTTTAGAAAATAAGGAATCCTTTATTGATTGGAAAAGGGGAAATAGAGATTCATTGCGTAAAGATATAAAATTGAGTACTTTGAATTTTTTTGTAAAATATTATAAAAGCGATGAGCACTGATTCAATTTTATCTCAAATCGTTTTGGTTATCCCCTTTCTCATAAAACCATAAAATATTAAGTACTGTGCGTAAGTTACTTAAATACTTCAAATTAAATATAAAAACACAAATTCAAAACATTTTTGATAAACCATTTTTTTTTAATTTTCTGGATTTAGGTATTAGGAAATATAAAAGTTAGGAATCGTCTGTCAATATTTTTAAAAACGAAAGATTAAGTAAGTCTTTCAAGTATAAAAATAATAATTTCTACTGTTTGATCTATTTAAACAAAATTAATTTTGTACTCAGTGACTTCAAGCCACATTTCTAAATATAATTTGAAAATTTTTGATTAATAACTTAAAATTCTAAAATCACTTGAACCTGAAAGATTTTAAAATGTAATATAAAAAATATCAATCAGCCGATAAAAAGACCACTATTTATTTGATCTTACCATCACTGTAGTATTTCTGGCTAATGATAATCGGATACTTCCCGGAAATATTCCGTAGCCCGGTCAGAAAAGAACTCTTTCATGCGGCACTCAAGTAAAGTCGTGGGTTACCACTGCTAGGGCGTCATTTGAGCCGCTTCGCCGGATAACGAAAAGTATTTATAAAGTTTTTTTTGCGATGAAGGTCTTTTCAGAATTCTCTTGTGTATTGCACTATCGACTCGCGTTTCTGAGGCTCTCACAGTTGATAATGGAAAGGGGAAGTTGTGGAGATTCCTGTTGCTCAGTGTAAATTAATCTTTTGACGAGGACAAATTAGGTTTTGGTTTAAGACGGAAATGGAAGATTTCTCATGTATGCGGCTCTCTTTCGTTTTAATTAATGTGTGTTTCCACTTTAAATACTAACTGGATAAAGTGTAAAGAGTTCTGTACAATGCAGTACGTCATTGAGAATTTATAGTATGTGTATACAGAAAAAAGATTAGGCGCGGTAAGCTTATGAAATTCCTGACCAAAAATTATTACAATTTGGATATTTAATTTATTGAGAAATTATTTAAATCCATTTCATAAAAGATTAAAAGACATTTTAGCTTCTGAAGTTTCAATTAGTTTTAATTTTAGTTTCCTCAGTTTTCAGGTCACTAGAATTAATTTATTTTTTATCAATTTTTGTATTTTTAACATCTGTTTATTCTGTGAATATGTTTTTCTATCATTATTAAAATCATTAGTTTAAGATTAAACATAAAAATGTACATAATGATTTATAAATAAAACGAATTTAAAAATTATCAATCTCAGCGATAGGTCTATCTATAAGTTTGAGAAAAATATTTAAAAACATTTATAATCTTTTTAAAACATTCATTTAAAACAAAATTGTTTAAATTTTTTGGTTTTCACCGTAAAATTAGATGTAAGTCGCTACAAAAATAATGCTTTGATATAGAAATGAATCAATATTTTCTTTGATTTTCGGAAGTATATTCTATTCATATTATTTTTTATTTTGTATAAATTCTCATAATTTCTAGTTTAATCAATAGAAAGAAAATTTGGTTGTATTTTGTATTCAAATATTTGCCTATTTTAATAATAATTACTTTAATTAAAATAGTATCCGTATATAGCTTTTTCTACACATTGTTAAAGTATTTAAATTATTAGGTGCATACACTTCCATCGAGCTTTTTTGTTGATTTTAGTTTGCACAAATTCAAAATAAAAAGAAAGAAATTTGAAGAATCAACTAAATCTGTTATTATAATTTATTTGTATAAAAAATAAGATACTATCAGCATTTATTCTGGACGGAATGACATCATGTGTCGAAAGGGAATAGTTACAAAAGACTTCGACAAAAGAGGACTTCAAGATCTTTTACGAACTCGAGCCTGCTGGTGTTTTGCTGTTTCCAGGGCCGTAGAGTATACAACAGGACTTTTTGCGATGAAGTAATTCGGTGTGAAAGAGCACCGATAGACAAGCAGAGCTCCACAAATCACCGGGAGAAGGTTCACGATAAGGAAGGTTGTTTGAGCAGTAACTGTTTCCGGAACACGGTACTGGACCGGTGTGCTCTTGTGAAGGGCTGCCCCGGTGTAACTGAACTGGCCCTATAGAAGGTAATAAGTCTCTGCATGATCATGTTTTATCAATAATAGGATGTTGTAAGAACCGAAATTTTGTATAATGGGATTATTTATAAATTTTCTTTGAAGAAATAGTTTTGAATAAATTATGAAGCGACATTATCAATATATAAATAAATATATTATAATTAAAATTTTGATTATATTAATTTTGTCACTAATCTTTTAGGAGGATATAGTAAGGATACCGAAACAAGAATTTTTCGATCGATTTTTTATTGACTTTGATTATATTATTTTATTTTTAAATTTGGAAGCATAAGATAATACCTGTCCAATGGCTCCAGCAAAAATGAGAGTCAACTCTGACATCCAGGATTGTCCTGGTTTGCAGAGTCCATAGATACAAATAGCATAGAACGGTACAAAGTAGTACATGTATGTCATCATCTGAAAATGGTTCATTTTGCCGATAAATAAAAGGATGTCGCATTCTCCGCAAATTGGTTTGTTAAATCATTGGTGTCTTACTTGAATTGTTGGGTAAAGTCCCGGGCTCTTAATATAAGGTTCAATGACGTCAACGTAAGCACTAAATATAGACCCAGTAGACGAAAGAGCAATCTGCAAGGATAATAAACATTAATTAAATTAAAAGATCTGACGCGTCACTAGTTTATATCGATCGTTAAAAAAACTTGATTGTTACTATATATAGTGATGTCCACTTTTAGGAACATATTTTAAAATCTCAATTTTATATAAAATATATAATTAGCTTCTATAAGTCAGAGCACGCTTCCTTGATTTATCATTTACAAATACGATCACAAATTTGTTTAAGTTTTCACTTAAATCGGGTACATCTGTAATATCTGTAATCACGATTAGGCCTTGTTGTGACAAAAAAACCGTGAAGCACTGATATGTTGTCCAAATTAATTAATTCAATTTGTTTTATTGAATTAGAGATGAGATCGGAAAGCAAAAATAAACTGTCTTCAAAAAACTAAATATTCCGCCAATTCGATGTTCCAATGCTTTTATTTAATCAGAAAATCTAATTGCTAACTCAGGTTATATAGTTCAACGTAGATAAACCGAATCCAATGGTTTTGTATTGTGATAATTTATTAAGTTTTGATAGTTAAGTAGGCCAATTAATTGTTTTTAACATTGTATGTGTACACAAAAATTATGAATTGTAAAACTAATTGTAATAAACAAAAAAATAATATTTTATCAATATAATGAAAAGTCTTCATATTTTTGATTGTTAATTTGAGCTAGATGTATTTGTAATAAGTAAGTATATTCTATTTGTAAAGGATATATTTATACAACAAATAATTGTATGAGGCAGAAGATAACTCCTGTAACAGTGGAGGAGTTAGCAAGAAATAGACGGTACAGTAAACACCTTCAAAAAGATGAATTCGGCTTTATTTTATTAGCTTAAGACAATATTAATGTGTGTATTTTAGTTGTTTGTTCTTCTAAAAACTAATACAAGCATCGATGGAATTGTTTTTATAAAAACTCGTAAAAAAATTAACAAAAAAAGTTTAAATGTACATTTTCTCTAAAATTTCCTTAAAATTCTAAATATTTACGTTAATATTTCATTTTTTAATAAATATTTTTGCAGTACAAATATTATTAATTTAAAAATAAGAAAATTATTAGAATGTTTTTTTATATTGTTATATTATAAAAACTATTTAGTTAGTTATCTGAATTACATCAACTTTGAGGTACCTATTTATAAAATTAACTAATAAATAATATACACCAATTTTTTATCAACTAATATTTTACAGTGACTAATAATAAAAGTAATTTGAAAATATTTATATTTTGTACCACAATATTAAACAACAGTTTAATATTTAAAGTCTTTTGTTATTATTTTGAATAACTGTTAAGTAACTATTAATTGATGACTTACACATCCACGGAAAAGAGAGATAAAGATGGCGGCTATACAAAAACACACACATAAAATATCGATTGGTCGTTTCCATAGAGAAGTGTGAAACTGTTTGACCTGAAATTTATTTAAATAAATTCTTTTAAAACATAAATCAAATGCAGGAAATGTTTCACGGACATTTGCAAAGCCCGCGGCTCAGCTTTACTATATGATGTAGCTAAATAATTTAAATATAAATACTTTGCTCTGTAATCATCTTGATAACAGATTTAACTCTGACGAAGAAACGAAACTACAAAAGTAGAATAATTAGTGTCAAGTTTTAATAATTTATCTCAAAGTCAAAGGTCAAAAATCATTAAAAGTTCAATGACAAATGTTAAAATATTTCATTTGCATAATTTACCATTTGTGCGTATATCAATGTATTTTATATTTCAAAATCAGAAGTAAAACCATAAACCTGTATTTATGGATAATTATTTTACGCAAAATAATAAACAAACTATTATACAGAAATGGATATCTATTATTATTTAGAATATTATCTGAAGTGTTTTCAACGTAATGAAAATGATTAAATTGTATATAAAAATATAATTTAAAAAGAAAAATGATATTAATTGTTTAACATTTTAAAATTATGTTCTTAAAAGCTGAAATATTGAATTCTCTTTTAAAACATTTTTAGAAATTTATAAAAATATTTTTTAACAAATTGTAAATCTGTTGAAACAAAAAATCTTAATAGTTTTATTTAAGAGTGTAAATAAAGGGGACTTGAAATATAAAGAAACTACACCAAATTAAAAATAGAACAACTCACTTCTTCCTTTGATAGAACGATCTCCGATTCTTTTTCCCATAAAAATCGAATAATGGCGTAGATAGGGACGACCACAAATGGCGTATTGAGCAGAAAGGATAGTTTTATACTGTGGTCACCTATAAACGATAAATCGGTCACAAATACATTTGTAAATAACTAAACAGCTAAACTAGGGTTAAGGGTATATTTTTGTGGTTTCCAAAGTGTCTTAACTTCATTTCACGGCACACAATATTGATGAAATAATTGATACCCAAACTGTAATGTTTGCAATTGCGAAACATTCTCCAATAATTAATCGAATGAATTGCTCTGTTCATGGCGTTACTTACCTAAAACATTTCCTAATAGAAGGACGATGAGGCTGTTAATTATAGACCCAGACCATGCCAGACCAACACTTCGGTAGGACTGACTGAAAACGGAAGTGAAAGCGAAAACAGAGGTAAACTTAATTTGATAATTCCTAAGGTTACAGTTGTAATAAGTTGTCATTTAAGTTGACAATTCAAAAGTATAATGTGAAAATCTTTTCTAAATTAAATTCTACAATCAAGAAATAGTTTGAGGTTAGATAGCCGTTTGAAAAATTTATTTTAGTTAACATACTCAAAAAGTAAATGAATGTCAAAGGCAAATTTAGGAATTGCAATATCTGAGGACAGCTTTGTAATAAATGGTAATGTTATTGTAATTTCATATTTATTTCAGTAATTATGGGAATTTATAAAAATAGGCTGAAAGGCGGATAATAAATTGTACTTGATTGCTAATCATCCGTCTAATTGATACTAATCCGTTATTTTTTATTGAGTTGTTTAGTCCAAATATATAAATATAGGAAAGCCTACAGTAATGTGATCTATACCATTCTAAACTTATATAATAGTTTTGAGAGGCTTTTATTAATATATTTTTATTTTTATTTTTATTATATAATATTAAAACTTACCACTAATGAGTAGCATTATTCACAATTAATGTATAATAAATATGTAGTGAGCAATCATTTATGTATATTGTCTGAATATATTGAACTTACCCCCAACTCATTGCAAGTAACATTGTGAGATACATTCCATAATGAACAGTACCATCCCAATAACAAATCATTGTCCCATGAGCCGTTTTAAGATAAGGCTCTCCGTTACGGAGATAAAATTCAACGAAACCTTTGATAACTCCGTCATTTTCCAGAGCAATCACGAGATCAATTACAGAAGAGAAGCAGCAAATTCCAAAAACTAAAATGTATCCAGTATACAAAAAATATTTAAAGATGAATAGCAAGTTGCAATTGATGAAATAGAATCATTTATGTCTGCAACACAATAATTTATTTAATCACCTGCATTATGTAAAAAGTTTTAATCCGCATCACGAGTTTAACGAATTTAGATTTATAATTTTATTTATTATATCTTGCTATAAAAACTAATTTTTCTTTATTCGATTAGTTAATGATTTACCTAGATCACAAATTACAAACTTTGTCATTCTGGCCAATAATATTAATTTAAACTAAAGAGAAAGGAAAATGAAAATCGAAATCGAAATGTGGTTTAATTTCAATTAAAGATAAAACTAGTAAATTAATAAACGATAACCTATTTACCATTTTAAATAAAAATTTAATTTGAAAATAATTTGAATTTAAAGTTTCTAAAAGGTCCATTGAGAATATTTAATTCTTAAACATTTTATAACAAATATTTATTGTAATATTTTAGAAAATATATAAAATTATGGTTTTCCGGTAAATTATAATATTGATATTTTGGCTACAAGTTTAGTTTTCTAATAATTCATTAAACAATTTTTTGAATTTTAAATTCTTTTATTTTTAAAAATATTATCAAACATTTATTTCAAACAACATATACTGTTATTATACTGTTATATTATTCAAATATTTCTAACCATAGTATAGAGCATTGAATGGTTTGGATCGGTCCCGAAAGATGTGTATCACAGCAACTAATAATGACAAACAAATACAGCCAATAAGGAAGACGGTTGTCTGCTGGAGATATTCTTGGCACCAGTTGCAGATCATGCAGATTGGCATTCCGGCCAGGGAGGACACGAGAACTACAGTAGCACTGGAGACATCCGGAATTTGGAAGATTGTACAAGAACCCCTGAATTAATAATCATGTGTTTCATTAAAAAGGGTTCTAAAATATACTCTGAAGATTTCAATTATGGATAATATAGAATTGAACTAAATTGCTTGGAATCATGTTATATTTGCTTATACTAATTAAGCCATGCGATAACACCAACGATAATAAATTAATATTTCGATAGCTAACTCACATTTTTTATCTGTTTTATTGAAAATTGGATATAAAAAATACTGACTGTCGTTTCTCTTTGAATTTATATTGTAGAGTGATTTTGGATCATGCTATTATATGATCATTGAACTTTGAATATGGCGTGTTGGCTAAGAACCCATATTCGAGTAAAGTACACGTGTTACCGGCTGAGCATGTTGGACATCACCCGTGACTTTATTGTCATCAAAAGAGTGTTCGTATGTCATTCAAGCATTCTCTTAGAATGTACTTATGAATGCATTATTATGAATTGTCCTCTTTATGCAGTTGATTATAAAGCGTATGTGACTAAACATTCAGCTGAGTGGGTATTGATTGGGGTGAACGTCTGTAATATAAAGTTTTTCTTGACAAATCAAATAAATGTTTTCATATTTTGGAATTTAAATTTCATAATAATGATTTCATAAATAACTTTTTATATAAGTTAATTATATTTTACGTTTTGATATATTAAATTATAATATTGATAAACTTTTGTTATTAAAAATAAAATAACTTTTTAGAACCAAGTAAAAATATATGTTAAATGAAAATTCTTTACTAACTATGTATAAGAACCAGCGGTTTAATTTGGTAAACGTTTCTTCATGAAATAAAAAAAAATTCGTGTGCTGTTGATTGATGATTTTTTTAGATACTCAAGATCAGATTCCCAAAATGATTAAAACAATTAAGGACTCGGACAGTAAAATGGTGGAAACAATAGAGGACATAAGAGCAAAAGTGGAATGTAATATATTTGTTTATATCTCATAGTTCTATAATTTGTAAAAATGTATATCTCATCTTTAAACAATCTACTTATTGTACAATGATTCATTTTAGTTTGAGTGTCCTAAAATTTAAATGTCTGAATTGTTCTAATATCAGATATTTGAGAGTTGAACCTTTTTTTGACATCTGTTTTTGCAAAATATATGAAAAAATATGTAATATTGAGTACACAATATAAGATTGAATGTGTATTTGGTGTAAGTAAGGTTTTCTCAAGAAGTAAAACCACTCTAATAAAAATTTATTTTATTTTCAATGTATTCAATTATTTTGTTACATTAATCAATGAAAAAATAACAAATAATAACAAATGGAATAACTTTCATTGATAATTTTATGGCAAATAACATAATATAAATTTTTAATAAATAAATTTTTTTTACTAATATATTTTATTCTTTTTCTCAGATCTCTATCAAGATGTCCTATGTATATCCAGCACCCACCAAAGTAAGTTTAGAATTCTCTTCGATCAAGACAATTCAGACATATTGTAACTGTATTCATAAAAGCAACTTTCAACAATTCAATGAACAAGTTTTCAAATAGATTTTACATAGATAAATTATTTTATTTGATAAACATTTCACAATTCATGTTTTGATCAATGATTATTATTTTTTGTTTAATAAAATCTTGATGTTGAAAATAACTAGAGAAAGATTTGTTGATAGATTCCAAAGATGGAACTCGTTCTAACTTTATTGAATTATGTTTTCTTCTTTTTTCTTCTATTTGCATGCAGAGATGTTGAACTTCAATGGATGAGTTTATATGGTATTGTAACCATGTGTGATCGTCAGGAAAAGTGGACCTTCCGACCTTCTGAGAGTTACACTGATCCAAATGACACATGGAAGAAGGTCGTAGCAGGGAGTAACAACATTTGGAGTAAATGTTTTCTTCTTCCTGCATCTTTGGAAAGACACTTTGGTTTCTGTGAATCTTGTTATTGATTCAGAAGGGATGATAAAAGGGGAAATGTACATGTCCTCAGACGATTACAATGACTGTTGAGATTCTGGGTTGGTCCCAGTTGGTGAAGACAGTTTTGCACCGGATGGAGATCCGGCAACAGGCACCACCACAGGTAGGCGATTTTATTAAATTCGGGAAAAGGAAACCGCCTTCAACAGCACAGATTCAATGCCTAGAGAACAACTCAGACCTATCACAGTTATACCACCCTGGACTCAATCCAAGAACATAAGCATCCACTCCAATACAACACCACTCAACCAACGAAACATCGCAACCAACTACCTAACCACCCTCGATCCTGTCGACCTTACCATCTGGACAGATGGCTCGGTAAACGGAGGTGGAAGACAACAATAACACCACCGGCAAAGTCGCAGCAGGAAGATACTGTATCAGCTTCAGAGCCGAGCTCTTCGCTATTCATGATGCTTTTGAAGAAGACGCCAAGAAGTCGTATAACACCATACGCATCCGTCAGTCTTCCCTGGAAGCCCTCTCCCAACGGTCCTAACAATAAGAACAATGATGTTACCACTAGAATCCGTGATAAAGTTGACTTCCTCAGCTCCTATATCAATCCCCAATAGATCCCAGCTGATCGCTGATCAAGCCACCAGAGAACCACAAAACCACATCCCAATTGTCCTCAACGTCATCACGAACCTTGTGAGACGTAACATCATTGACGCTTGGAAATCCAAAGCCCACTTTGGCAGCGACTTCAGAAGAAAATGGAGCGGAAGAGGCACTATTAGCAAACAACTGAAATCAACACTCGACAGTGTTACCCTACATCAAGCAAGAACAGGGAATTTATCTCCTACACCCAGAAGTTCCTTCACTACATCAAAAAAAAGGCCGACTCACAAACTGTCAATACTGCCCTGGAACTGGGGAATCGGCGGAACACCTGCTTTTCTACTGCTCCCATCATGATGAAGCCCGACTCAAGACCTTTGGCCGACCTCCGTACGATGATTGCCTCAAGACAAAACCCGAATTAATTTTGAGATTCCTGGGATTGGTCGATCGTTCGCGACTCGAACGTACACCCGCCAGAAAATAGAGAGAGCTAGAGAGATTACAATGACGGAGTTGTTCTTCCGGTAAACCTTCGTGTTGTCATGACAATTGACAACAAACAACACGAAGGTAATGTAAAGATCATTGATTGAGCTAGTGGAGACGAAATATTTGAATAAAAAATCTTTTCTAACAATTTATTTCCAATTTTCTTCTCATACTTTTCTTTTTGTAAATTTAATTAATCCTTTTTAATTTCAATGTCTCCATATTTGTTGATTCTTCTTATACAATATGAAAATAATTTGAGTTATAGGAATATCAATTTCAAAATAATTAAGACTATAGAAACCATTAATTTATATATTATTTATCTAGACCGGCAAACGGATAAACAAAACGTCCAGAGCGCTTTTCAATTATTATCGATATAGATATATTCCTCCACGGACGTTTATATTACTAATGAATATTGGTCAGTTTGCTCATCTAGATAATTAATATATGTTAAGTCATTGATAGAAACATATTTTAAAATTTTGTTGCTTGATTAATTCATAAATTCACTCAATATTAAAATGGAAATATTATTTGATTATTGTTATGAAAAGATTGCATGAAAAAACAGTAAAGCTGTCAAAGATTTTATAAAATGTTCTCAACTGAGAAAGAAAAAGATTATTTTTGTGCTGCAAATAAAATGTACTGTGTTTATATTCTTTATATTCTAATCAATAAGCTTCAGATACTATTATTATTAGCCAAAAATTACAAAAAGTGTGTTAGCTCAAAACACAAAAGAAATGATATACCATAAATTGTGTTTGCTCTTATGAAACTATATAATTATCTGATTTGACCTAAATATATAGTATCTACGTATTTTTAAAATTATATAGATATACCAAAATATCAGTAATATAAAATGGCGAATTATGTGATGACCCATTCCCTTTTAGACGAATTCTCTAAATCATTCTCTTAAGCCATCGTGCACCATTTACATAAATGTATAAATATTATAGTTATTTAACGAAAGCAAGTTCAATTTCTCAGTAATCTAATATGTTAGTTTTATCAATAAAATTAACTTTCTACAAATATATAGAATTTAGGTTCATATCGAAGAATATCAATATCCATAACAATCGATAACTAACTAAGTATAGACATTCTTGTTAATTAATACAAAAAACTTGTATATTAGGCGTTTTTAAATTAATCCTCTCTTTTAATAAACTATTAATATAAAGAATTGCAAACATTTAATGGCGGCAATTTGTTTTTGAATCTACCGAGGTCAATTTTGTTTTTTATATTTTTTCATGATATTAAAAATATATTATGGAATATTAGAGTTATTATAATATTATATATGTAAATGAAGACTAATTCATGCTTCAAACAATTATATTTATAATTAACTTTAGAAATATTGATTCATTCAATGATCGAATTTGTATTTAATTCATAACATTGCATACCTGTCAGACCAAGACCATAAGTTTGGATGTCTTGTAAAGCTTAACCTCTACCAGACGGGTGTAGCAACGTTTTCTACGAAATAAAAGTTACTTCACCAGACGGGAGTAGCAAACTATGCTATTTTTCATTACCCAATCAAAACCTCTCAGTGTGTCTCTCAGCTTCTTCCTATGAAAACTATTTTTAGAAACTCATTCATTCTACTCAGATTTATACATAATATGAACTCCATTTTACCTAGTATATATACTTGAATACAATTCAATATTTTCCATGTTTATCTGTAATATGAGATTACATGTTTACTGTATTTCATATAGGATATTATTCAAAATTACTATAGGCATACAATTATATAGGTAAAATGTATTATAAAATTACATTATACTAAAATTGAAATATCTTTCTATTACAAAAAAAGTGAATATATTATAAACCTAAATATAGGTATATTGTACTTTCATATAATTATTATATGTTTGCTATTTATTGGAACTTGTATTCTCATATTGTCTGCTACCGATGGTTCTCTGCTACCTACTACAAGCAAGTCCACCCTCATCCATGAACTGGAAGGAGTGGTTTCGGGTACAGAT